>JAKKIK010001110.1:0-19176 GCA_024500135.1 Heterodera carotae | reverse complement strand
AAATTGTCGCCGCCGAATTGTCTACTGCCAAATTGTCCACTGCCAAATTGTCGCTGCCGAATTGTCCACTGCCAAATTGTCGCCGCCGAATTGTCCACTGCCAAATGGTCGCTGCCGAATTGTCCACGGTCAAATTGTCGTGTCATGTTTAATATTTATTCAAAGCTTCTGAAGAAGCAGTACCCGGACCCGAATTCGAACTACCCATAATCAATAAGATTTTACTATCAAATTTGGGATCAATCGACAGTTCTCGACGAGACAAACCGATCTAGACCAGTTTCAACTGGATGCGTTGCTAAGAATTACACGCAAAAAGGATTTGCTCGAAGTTATGATGTGCTGAAATCTTACAATAAAAAATTTTGTCATTAACCTGAGAAATTAATAATTTTTTCTCTTATTTTTTCTTGGTGCCCAAACGACCCCAACTCAAATAAATATTAAAAAAATTTTATCGGTTTTCTCCTTCTTTTCTTATTTTATTACTAAGTATTAGCCAAAACTATTCATCTTTCTCTTGTAAATATATTAATACCTATGTGTCTTTTCAGATGAAAATCGATGAAAATGAAAATTTTGAAAGAAATAAATAAGTGCATATTATTAATACAACAAAGCCATGCTTAACATGTGAATACAATGCTATCCGAAATATTTTTTTTTATAAATATATTCAAAAGGTGAAAATCGATGTCAATCGAAAATTCTCCGAGAAATTTGAATAAGTGAATATTATTATTTAATACAATGAAGCAATAATAGCCATGTCCAAGCAATCATGCGCATTGAATTGTCAGCATTTTAAAGGGCATTGAATTGTCAGCAGAAAAGCTATTAAGGGCATTTCAACACTCGCATAAATACGCGTCCATTTCACTCACTTTATTAGCTTTTAATTCTCATTCTTAATTTTCTCCCCAAAATTTGGCTTTTTTGGGTGGGTGGAGGGGGGATAAAATTCTCCAATTAGAAGGAGGAGATTCAATTATTTATGTAAATCCGTCCTCTATTAGTGGAGTCATATACATAATAAAAATTGAAAATTTTTTAGATAACAAAATGGTATTTGGTTTGAGTTTACTCAAAAATCGTTTTTTTTTACCTAACGAGCCGGAGATTTCAGGAAGGGCTAGGTACAAAAAAAATTTTTTTTAATGGAAAATGGAGGTAAAAGAATAAAAATTTTGGCGAAAATTTTAATTTCCTTAGTTTTGCTATTACCTAATTTCCATATCGAGGGAGGGCACATCAGCCCCAGTAGCCCATGCCCTCTCCCGTTACGGGCCTGTTGTATGTTTGGTTTAGCGTTGGAATCAGGGTGACCATTTCGTAACATCAAAAAGGGGACAAAAAAGGGGGCATTTTTTTAAAAACGCGTATAATAGAAAAAAAATTGTCCAAACGGCTTTATGCTGCATATTTTAGCTATTTTTCACTTTGTTGAGCAAATCGTGACCGGAAAAAAAAGAGTTGGTAAGCTTGGATATAACCAAAATGCGGTGGTGCCGAAAGGTGCGCCACCGGGAAAATTTTTGTAACAGAGCTTTGTCCACTTTCTTTACTTTTAGCCCTCATTTCTAACACTATTTTGGTTAGGGGTGCGGCGGTGCCGATAGGCGCAGACGGGAAAAATTTTCGAAAAACAGTGACATTTTAAGCGAAATGAAGGCGGCAAAAATTATAAAGATTTGAAGCGCCAAAATCTCGCGAAAACCAATAAGCCAAACTTATTTTTCAAACTTTTTGTCGAATTCCTCATAAAATTCTCGAAAAACGTAAAAAGGAGTCAAAAAGTGGTCACCTTGCTTTGAATTATTATATGCATTGTATAAATATTATTTTTAATACTCATTTACGTATTCTTTTTGAAATGGCAAAATCAATGCTTTGCGTTCTCATCATTTTCTTCAGTTTTGCTTGTTTCTTTTTGTTGTTGCCATTGGTCGAAACAAAACAAGAGGTCAAATTTCTGTTGATGAAAATTGACATCGCATTGTTTGAAGAAAAAATAAATGCGGAATTAAAGAATGGATTCAAAATGACTGGTAAAAACATTAATTAATTATTTTTTCTAATTTTACAATATTTTTTTTTAACTTTCAAATGACCTTAGTGCTTACTTAATCAATGCGCCCCACAATTTAAGCAAACTCTCCAATTGTTATCAAAATCGGCGATCCGTTGTGTCTGTTTGTATTTACGAAGAATTGAGACAGCACAAATGTCACTGGACGATGTGCACGATTACATCTACAAATCCCTTTGTATCGTCCCATTTTTTTGCTCTCATAATTCGTCCCCATTCCGTCGATTTATTATAGTCTTTTTGGATACTGTATTGCACTTATTATTACTATGGTTGCCAATTTTTTGTAAACAAACTGCTTTTTTTCCTGGATTCTTATGGTATAAACATCTTTTGAAAGAAATGCTCGAAAGTGTCAGTCTCGAGTCGGGAACTCGAGTCTCGTTTATCTGAACCATGCTTGAAGAATTGAGTACTTTCCTTTTTGAGATCACTCTCCAAAATTTTTCGACCCCCCCCCTGAAAAGTTCGGTCGTTTTTTGGGCAATTTAGGGCGCTGATTACGATATGACTTTTCAATTTCAAATCCCGGACCCGAATTCGAACCCCCACTACTTGCTCCGTCTTCGCATTCTCCTTTTTGCGTGTAATTTTCTGTCAATACGTTGTTCTTTACTGCTGTTTTAATCATTGGTACTGAAATGTCCATTTTTCACTGGGACTCCGTTGACCAATGTTCAAATGGCATCCGAACGAGTTGAATCTGATTTATATTGACTTATCTCATCAAGAGCTGCTGACAATTGAAACCAAATTTGATAGTAAAATCTTATTGATTATGGGTATAATGCCAATGTTCGAATTCGGGTCCGGGATTTGAAATTGGGAAAAGTGAAGGTCTTATTCTCAATCAGCGCCCTAAATTACCCTAGGGCCATAAAACGGAAAAGTATCCTTTTCATTTCTGTTCACTCTTCTACCGTGACAGTTTTTTATTTAAATTTTTCATGTAAACAATAATCAAATTACCTAACATTATTAATTTCCGTTTCCTATTTTAAATTTTTACTACAATAATACACTAAGATTCGTATCAATCAATGTCATGCAGATATTTATATACATGTACATAATATTATTTTGGATTTTTTTGCCTTATTTGCCATGCCAACAATTTCCGTCGAGATTTAATTTTATTTAATTTTTATTTTTTCAGCTAATATTTTATTTTTTTTTTAAATTTCTTAATAAATGCATAAATAATAGTACATACCTAATGCAATGCACATGTATGTAGTATTTAAGAAACAAAAATGAAAATTATTGGATCATTTATTCAGCGCAATTCTTCGTTTTTAAACCACGCTAAAAGCTAAGCCCCGACTCCGAGGCCTCGTATTTTTTTCCCCGATTTGATGGCCGGAATTTTTGCGCCAGTTCCCCTAACGCGGACATTTTTTGGGGCCTCAATTGCATCATGACATTATTATTGTCCAATGATTGGGGTAGGGTGGATTAACCTTAGCCCCCAAACAATTTTCAACTAAAGTTTATTTTAACCTACCGTATTTTCTCTAATTAACATCCCCCATGTTACATATGAACTAGGGTTGTTCTCGCAGTCGGTTAACCGAACCGAAACCGAAAATGGGGGTCGGAAAACCGGCCTAACCGAAAACCGGACCCCCGGTTTAAAACCGGCCGTGAGCAACCCTAATTTGAACTCACCCACCCCCCGGACTAATTGACCCCCCAACCCCCATCCTCCTCGGCAGGTGGTCCTGAAAGAGAGGGTTCAATTTGAGGAATGCTGCTTGTATTAATTGACCCCCCCCCCCAAATCCTGCTCGGCGGGTGGTGTTGAAAATAGAGTCCCCGCCGTGGGTTCAATTTAATGAATATGGGCGCTGCTTTCTCTATTATTTTAAATGGAATCATTTAGTTAACTAATTCAAAAAAAGTGATGCTTTTGCAATTTGTAAATTCTTTTCAATTATTTGCCATCATTATCATCTTCAATGGCTCGTGTAGCAGCAGTGCAGCAGCAGCAGCCGCCAATTTTATGCTTGATGCCAACGAATTTGGCACTGTCCGAACAATGGCTAACATTTTGGAACAAAATTTGGACGCATTTGGTGAACAGTTGCGCTGCTGCTGCACAACGACGACGGCGACGAGTACGAATGACAATGATGATGATGAAAAACTGGTCATGTTGTTGCAACAAAAAATGGCCATCCAAAAAGCTTTGCAAAAATTTGTCGAAGCCTCTATTGACGGGGAAGACCAAAAATTTGAATTAAATTTTTTGATTGTTGAATGAATTTTTCCATGCCATTGATGGCACTTTTGCTGTCCTTGGTGCCAAAGCTGAACACCAAGTGCGCAACAATGTGGTACCCTATTGTTACAGCGATGTTGAGGAGGAGAATCAAGCATCGGCACGAACACAATTTGATGAAGCATTTGAGGCGGAAACAAATGTATTGCAAGCGGCTAATGCTTTGGACAGTGCGAATGCCATAATTGAAAAGTGGGAATCAAAAAACGACAATTTTTTGCATTTATTTTTTGATTTTGGGGGGGAAATTTCCTGGGGGGAGTGGGGAGGCACTTTTTTCTAATCACACTAACCACTTATCTAGGACTTCAAAGTTTTTTAGCTATGCATTTTTTAATCAACAAATTCAACAAATTTGGTGTCATTTAAATTCTCTACACTTAGAAGCAATGAGTAAGCGAAGCTAAGAGATTGAACAAAAGGATTTATTAATTGCAAAAAAAGTTATTGTCCAAAAATTTGGGTCCACGCCAAAACGGCCTAATCCAAACTCACCCAACCAGGGGTGGACGAAAACCAAAAAAAAAAAAATTTTCGTACACGAAAACGAAACGAAAAAAGTACTTGTAGACGAAAACGAAACACGAAACGAAAAAATGAAATTTTCAAACACGAAAACGAAAACGAAACGAAAAAATATTTGCGGACGAAAACGAAACACGAAAACGAAAAAATATACGTTTTCGTACGAAACGAAACGAAAAAGACGAAAATTTTTAAAAGCAAATTTTATTCATTGTCAAATCCACAAACCAATAAATTGTGATGTAAAACTGATTATTTTTCTTAATTTTCTGGAGAAGGACTATTCCGTAGTTCCAATGTCCAATTTACCTTCGGTGTCCAAATTTCCAATGGTGTCCATTTTTCAGCTTGGTGTCCATTTTTCCGGTGTCCAAAATTCTGGTGTCCAATTTTCTGGTGTCCAAAATTCCGGACACCGGTCATTATACATTATGTGGCAGTTGAAAAAAATCATTCCACTTCCATTGTACCCATCAGTGTTGCTACGGGTTAGGGTTAGCACTCGAAAAATCTCTGGTTTGGGTAAGGAGGCAAAAAATTCCTCGTAAATTTATTTTTTGGGGGCTAAATGCATGGTGAATTTGGATAGGCGTCGCCGTGAATTTTTTGAAAATTTTGCTGGGATTGTTAAGATTTTTTTTTAATATTGCATTTTAATTATTTCCACTTCAAAGACAATTTTAAAAGTTATAAAATTATTTCCAAGGGTAAAAAAAGAATCAAGAAAAATTTTTCACCACACGGGATTCAAACCCAAAGCAATATCGTCCCAAAACCTACAACACAAACCACTCGGTCATACCTTTCCCTGCTACTTTTACATTGAAAAATCATCATTCTTACCAGTGCTAATTTTTTTGTGTTTTTCGTCCAAATTGCTTTGACGAAAACGAAACACGAAACGAAAAAATGAAATTTTCAAACACGAAACGAAACACGAAACGAAAAAATTTTTGTGGACGAAAACGAAACACGAAAACGAAACTCAAAAAGTGACGAAAAAAGGGGACGAAACGAAAACGAAACGAAATTTCGTCCACCCCTGCACCCAACCGCCTGCCCCCAAATAGAGTACCCATTAATTATTGAAATTTGGAGGACCTTAAAAAACTTTAAAAAATCATTTAGTTTGTTTGATAAAGCCGGCTCATCAACTTATAAGAAAATCATAGTGAATTTTAACAAAATTCTAACATTGGTTTCAATGCTAAAAGCTGATCGTGTGCAATATTACAATGGAATGTTCGCCAATCAAAAAAGTTTAAATTTTAAAAATATTTTTCAATTACAGTTTATAAGTTTAGTCAATTCAAATTCAAGTCTTAAAATTTAAAAAAAATCAGATCGTCAATTAAATTTGCGTCGCATTGCTCGCGGCGGGCCACCAAAAATGTATGCCGCGATGGATGAATTAACAGAGTTGGCATTCTGTGGTGTGCCAGGAAATTGCAAAAATGAGGGAGGCTGCATTGCCAATTGTTGTCAGGTGCTGTGATTGGTCATTTTAGCGATAGAATTCGAAGGGAAAAAACGGGGAGCCGGAATCTCGAAATATCACAGAGACGGAAATAAATGGTTTAAAAAAATTCAGATTTGTTTTTATTTGGCCGAAAATTCAGAAAGAACCCGGGAAATTTCGGCATAAAAGTCACAATGCTTAGGGATGCAAACCCGGAAAATTCAGGTGTAAAAGTCCGGGAGGGTAAGTACCGGTCAACAAAAAGAAGCCGCAAATATTCCCAGGTAGCACTCATTAAAAATTTCAATCAGCAGGGTGTCAAAATTGGAAAAATAAAATATCACAAAAAAATGCTTAGGGATGCAAAATGGGTGTCTGTTGCATTGCGACAAGTCCATGGATTTTGTTTGTGTTGGTCATCGGCACACCGTTTGCTGCGTTAGCGGAAGGTGTGAACGCTGTGCGACGATGCTTTTCGTCAACGACTGCGACCACCAGCGGCGGTGCCGCTGCTGCGGCAAAATCAAGCAAAAAAGGTCCGAATGGATCAAAGACGAAAGCGGCTGGATCAAAGACAGAAGCGGCTGGATCAAAGACGAAAGCGGCTGGATCAAAGACAGAAGCGGCTGGATCAAAGAAAAAAGCGGCTGGATCAAAGACAGAAGCGGCTGGATCAAAGACGAAAGCGGCTGGATCAAAGACAGAAGCGGCTGGATCAAAGAAAAAAGCGGCTGGATCAAAGACGGAAGCGGCTGGATCAAAGAAGAAAGGGGTGACGACACGATGAAAAGTGGTTGAAAATAAAGAGTGATTGGGGTTTTCAACAGTTACGATTAGAGATCGGGAAATTGATCGAAAAAATCAATTAATTGGTTAATGAATTTGAAGAAATATTGATAAATTTCAATACCGATAAAATGACCAATTAATTGACCAATTGATTGGCTGACCCGGTTTTCCGATCTCTAGTTACGATGCATAAATATAATGAAAAATCATTTTTTCATCAATTTTATAAATGCGTAGCTTAATCAATTAGCTTCTGCTTAATTGAACATTTTTAAGCAAAACCCAACAGACAGCAGGTATATTCAAGCAAGGAAAAAACAATGTGCCAACCAGGGTTGCCGCGGGTTACTCGAAATCCGAAACCCGACCCGATATTTTTGCTAACCCGAAACCCGAAACCCGACCCGAACTTTTTTCGGCCGACCCGACCCGAAACCCGACCCGATATTTTTCTCGACCCGCGGCAACCCTGGTGCCAACACTTACAAGTAATTTTGATAAAAATGCTAAAATGTTTGCTGTATTCCTGAATTTTTTGTCGTTATTTTCTGTATATACAGTTCGGTTTATCTACCAAAGCCTTATGGAAATTTTGGTATTTTTTCGGTATCAGTATTTTACCGATGGCCAAAATCGTATTTGCCTATTACAGAACAACTGCTTTTACGAAACACCCTGCCTTTTTTGTATTCATCTTTTGTAGTTTTTCACTGTACCGAGGCCATTTTATTTTTTTTCAAAACTTCAAAAAACAGTGAGTATAAAAAAGAAAAGCAGTGAAGTGAAGAAAAAAGAAAAGTGTTTGAGAATCTAATAAAATCGATAAATTTGGCGGAATGTTCTTGCCATCAATTCAAACCGCAGCCAAGCTCTCGCGCGGCGAGATGTCTACCGAAGGCACACAATCGTTCAAAATGTTCCAGATTTAACACGATTCGTTCAAATCTCAAAATGCCAGCCATTAATTAAGCCATACTTTGAAGCACAGCTTAAGAGTGTGCTAGTGTAAAAGCCGATTAACGTAGTCTCTCTAATTGTCGCCCCAGGGGCAGCTATTTCCCAAGGATCAATAGCAATTCGTACAAAGTCTATTTGTACAATTTAAAATGTCATGACTATACTGTTTTTTTAATTAGTCAATCATATTTTACAAAATCAGTATCAATCGAAAGAGATCTGTGTGTTAAGAAGCTAACATAAAGCGATTAATATACACTTTTGAAAAATTTACAATTTATAAATTGCAAAAATCGTAAATTTTATGGTTTTTAATTTTTGAGTTGTACTTAAAACATTTTTGGTTGGCTTAATCATTTAGCTTCTGCTTAATGATGCCTTCTAAACATAAATTTTATTGGTTGACTTTTATAAAGTTATAATAATTACCATTTTAATTTGTACGAACTCCCTTGGCTATTTCAATACCTCTCGGGGGGGGGGGAGGGAGGGGCGTCAAATGGAGAGGGGGGGCGGGCGTCTATTATTCGGCCCGGGTACTTTAATTAAATTAGTTTCTGTCCATTACTTTTAAGTAAAACAAATATTTTAATCTCATTTTTCCTTAAAAAAATTTTCACAAAATTTTACTACTCGAAAGGGGGACGTCAATTAAAGGGGGTAAAGGGGGGGGGGGGGTGGCCTCAAATCGAGAAGGGGCATCTATTAGAGGAATTACTGTAGGAAATATTTTTATTTATTCCTTCCTGTATTCACTTAACTGTAATGCGTTTTCGGCCGGCGGAACGCTGGCACTATTTTTTCGCGCATTCATTAGGCGTTTAAGGCATTTCATATGGATTTATCTCATGTGTGAAAGCAAAAACTCACATTTCTCACAACGGCACAAATTGGTCCATTTAAGTGCCCTTCTCGCCAAATGAACATCGACATGTGACGTTATCCGATTTGATTCTCGCCTCCGCCGATGTGATTCACATCCCCAGCCTTTTGAGAAAACCGATGTTGAACATAAAAGGTAGAGATCGGGCAAAACAATTAATTGATCAAAAAACAAATAAATGGACCAAAAAATTGACCAATTAATTGATCAATTAATTGTTTGATCAAAACCGACTAAAAACCAGAAAATTGCAAAACCAAAAATTGGTCAAGGTCCGAGTTTCCGATCTCTAATAAAAAAATTATGCGCCCGGTGGGATTCGAACCCACGACCTCCGGCCCAACGACCTACGGGCGTACCTTTCAACGGTTCTCCCATGACCCAACTTAGCCACCTGCCCCTCTAAATACCTATGATTTAAATTCACAATTACCTGTTTGTCGTAGTGCCATTGTCGGGCCACTAAGTCCAAGCAATGGCAAAAATTTGTCCCATTTATGCCCTTCTCGCCAAATGAACATCGACATGTTATGTTCTCCGATTTGATGTCTCTCTTCAATTTGAGTCCGACAATGAATGTGTGGTCATTACATCTGCCTGATCAGTGATCACAATGTTTTTGAGTGTAAGTGACCGTAAACATTATTCACCATTATCGTAGTGCCATTGTCGGTCCAAGTAAGTCCAAGCAATGGCATAAATTGGTCCCATTTATGCCCTTTTCGCCAAACAAACATCAACATGTGATATTCCCCGCAATTCGCCAATGTGTTAATTTTTTTCCTGTTGCACAAATTGGTTCTTGTTGGGTACCCCACAACAAATGTGTTTACCTGTTTTGGTCGTAGTGCCATTGTCGGGCCAGCGCAGTCCAATCGACGGCACAAATTGGACTCATTTATGCCCTTTTTGCCAAACGAACACCGACACGTGATGTTTTCCGATTTGATTCAATCCTTCATTGTAGTCCCAAACGAATGTGTAGTCATTGCCGGAAAAGGTCCAGACCGGTATCCGGAACCGGTGCCATCCCTGCCATATACCAAGGATCTAAATTTAAGGTCGTAAATGTCACAACATTAGCAGCGCAATTGTTAAATCATTTTACTAAGTTAAGTATGTGATCCCAACTTTATTTAAACATGTATTTTTTAATTTTTTTTTTTAATTATAAAGGCAAGAAAATCGATAAAAACTGAAAAATTCTAATTAAAATTCAGTGAATCAAAAATTTTTAATTATGAATTCATTTTACTAATTTAAATATGAAATTCCCTACTTTATTTATACATGTATTTTTATTTGTTTTTTTTTTTAATTAAAAAATGTTAAGAAACCAATAAAAAAAGGAAAGAATTTTTTATTTAAAATTAATTAAATCAAAAATTTAAAAATTGTGTGCCCACCAAATTCAATTTTCTGCTGCCGACAATGTGTCAGAAGAAGATATTATTGGGTGTCATATCGCCCAACATTTGCATGGGCGTCCGCCATTCATTGCCTTCTTTTTTATCAAGCCTCTAAATTCCTAATCTTTTTAAATTCGGCATGAAAATGGTTGGCTAATCGAACCGTAAGCCGGCCTTTACACCGGGGTCTTTGGTGTACAGGATTTCCAAAAAACAATTCGAAATTCCGGACCAAAAGGTCAGGAACCTTGTTTTTTCAATATCTCTTAAATTTTCTCATGTTTTGAAAAATATCTTTATTTCCTCTAATAGTAGGTACCCTAGCAGGGGGTATTAGGTATTAAGAATTCCGTATGAGTCCAGAAATAAACCCAAACATTTTCGACACTTTAAAACAGCCGAAATGTTTGTTCGATGTTTTGAACACGTTCACACATTAAGTTTAAAAACCTGTAATTTTACAGACTTGTTCGAAATATGATGCAGAACATTATCTTGAAGTGAAATTTGGACTTTTTTACCCCATGTTAGGCAATGTTCATTCAATATTGGGTGATTTTCAATATTGGGTGCTAAATCCTTAGCGTAAATAGTAATTATGAAACCCATTTTTGGGCTTACACATTCTGCCCGGGATTTGTGCCATCCGCCCAGCATTAGCATGTGTCCCTCAATTTGCTTGCCCATAATGTTGTGCCCGTTTTGAACAATTTTTGCCGCCAGCCTCTACCCATTGTTGCGACCGTTTGCTTCGGGTTCAAACTATTTTTGTTCAATTATTTGTTAGATATTTAAATTTGGCTGTTTTCTGATTGGTTAGATACCAGCATAGGGATGTGTCCGGTTTAGGGAAATTCCGGCCTTTTTCAGGCAAGTACCAAATTAATACAGAAATTTTTAGAAATACTACCTCCGGGAATTCTATTTTGTACAGTGTAAAGAATTACTCAAAAAAATACTTAACAAAGAAAAGTAAAATTAACAAGAATTTGAAAATCATATATAGAGAGAGAGAGAGAGAGAGATTTGAAGTTTATTGATTGAAAAAAATCAATTCCAATGATGGGGTCCCGAATTCCGGTATACACACACCTTTTGGGCCCCGCAATTTCGGACTTTTTTTTATGGTCCGGAATTCCGAAGAATGCAGGCCGACTCGCAGGAACAAAATCCTTTGTGCTTACCGACAAACGAAAAGCTGCGTTTCAATCTGAAATTTCGAAACAAAAATGTGTTTTGGATTAAAGTGGGCCATTTATTGTTGGGGGCCAATCAGTACCGGTACTGAGAGCAGCGACGCAGAAAGTGGAAGACACATTTTGATGGAATTGTGTATTTTAACCTGATTGGGAAAAATGAATGGGGCAAAAATAAAAATTCCAAAGGCTTTTGCATCCATTTTTTACATTTTAAAACTGTTTTTTTTCACTGAATTAATGGATTGTTTGAATACATTTATTTTTTGCATAATTTATGCACATTTTGATGAAGCTTTTCTCTCCCGTCGTCCCAATTTTGTTTTTGCTTCGCGAATGGACTGAATGGGAATGAATGAAGTGATTCATCTGCATTGGGGTTAGTCCCCGCGCCTTCGGGGACGAGAATGTCGGGGATCGACGGGGACGGCTAAATTTGTCGAGGACATCGCCAGGAAATAAGAAAATCTTAAAAATTCAATCTCTAATTTGAAAAAAATTTATGTTTTTGAGTATAATTAATGATACGAATTGTAACAAAAAAAAATTCGAGGAAATTTTGTTTTACCGGAATTTCGCGGTTCTCCCCGGGTTTTCCTGTCCAAAAGTGGGTGGTTCCGGTTTTTCCAAAATTCCCGGTCCCATCATTCCTTGTTTTTCGAATGTGCACATAATTATTTGACATCATCAACCTTAGAAAACGATGACGTGTATAAAGCGACTTTTTGTCACTGATTATTTGTATATACAATATATGTATGTATACATTTCTATAAAATAATATTCATATAAACCCATAAATCAATTTCTCTTCCTATAAAATAATCAATAAAATTATAATTTTACTTGGAATTAATATATCTCTAAATGCTTCACAATATCCGATCATCATTAAACAAGGCATCAAATCAACAAAGATATTAATAATAGTTTTGCATATGATTATCTGACCTGTTTTTAATATCCCAAAGTTTTGCGTTCGAATACAAAAAATAAATCTTGCCAATCTTATTAAACATTTAAAACCATATTTAATCCCGATTAGTAAACACATTACCGGATTTAAAACGAACATTGGTGAGTTTTGAAAACATTGTCTAATGTCTGATAAAAAAAAACTAAAAATCGAAATTTCTAGATCCTTTTTCGAACAAGTCTGTAAAATTTTAGGTTTCTGGGTTCACCTATTTCAGCTCTTTTTAGAATGTCGAAAAAAAGCTTTTAGATGTTTGAACATGTTCGGTAGAACATTGAAACCCAAAGTTTTTTACCCTATTTAGATTTTTTTCAAATAAAATTAGGTAGGTTAGTCTAACGTCAGAAAATGACCTTATCTTATACACAAAAGTTTTATTTTTTGTAGATGAAAATTTACGTTGTTAATGCAATTTGTTTTTTGTTTTTTTCCTATTTTACTGCAATTGTTGCACCAAAAATTGGACGAAAGGATGAAGAATATTTTTATCCGGGCCCCAAAAGCCCTACCGCCACAACAGCAGTGAACACGAACACCGGCCAAAGTAGCCCCAAGAATGAAGTTGAACTGCGTCACGACAGGCGCCCAAATGTAAAAAAAAATTAGAAAAAAAATTTAAAAATTAATTTAAAATGTTTTTTTTTATAAATTTGGTCTTTATTCTAATCCAGAGACCGTTTGCTTGCGGCTCGGACATTTTGTGGCCCCGACACATGTTTTGGGGCCCATAACTTTTTGTTAGTCTACCAATTTTTACAAATTTGATCAAATAAAGTTGGGTGGGTAAATTTGTATGTAAGCCTTAAGATAAATATGTATACCTAGGTAAGAAATTGGGAATAATTATCGAAAGCTTAAGTTTTAAAATTGATTACTGCGGTTACATACATAAATTTTATTTTTGTAAAAATATTTTTTGTACTTTTGTTTAAATCACTTAGCTTAGGTATTCATAGTTTAATAAAAAGCACATCAGATTTCGAAGAAGGCATTCAAAATTGGATAAACACTACCAAAACGAAAGTGACCCAAAATTGTTCGTGGCCGCAAATGTTTGAGCCGAAAATAGCGGAGCAGGACGTTTCAGTGCCGGCCGTTTCAGTGCGGGCGACTTTAGGACCTCATTACTTTTTTCTTAGCCTACTAAAAATAAAAATTTTGCTATCATTAGAAAGCTCTATATGTTTGAAAGCTATGAATAAGCAGAAGCTAAACGATTAGACATTTCACTAAAAAGTTATTAATTTATTAATTGCGAAAAAGTCAGATTTTTGAGAATATTACTTTATAACTTTTTAGTGAAATGTCTAATCTTTTAGCTTCTGTTTATTCATAGCTTTCAAACATATAGAGCTTTCTAATGATAGCAAAATTTTTATTTTTTGTAGGCTAAGAAAAAAGTTATGAGGTCCTAAAGTCGCCCGCACTGAAACGTCCCGGACCGGAAAATAGGGTTGTCGGTCTGAAACGATCAAATCAAACTGAAAAATCAAAAAAAAAAAAATCGGTTACAGTTCGGTTAACCGAAAGGGCTGGTTTCAGTTATCGGTTTCGGTTCGGTTAACCGAAACGGCCGAGTTCGGTTCGGTCGGTTCGGTTTCTAAGAATTTCCAGAAACCGACACACCCTAGTCACCCACCGTTTAAGCTTACTCCAAAAAGAGGACAACCGCCGCATTTTACTACGGTATTTTGCACTAATAATTTGAGATCGGTCCAACCAATAACACCAATACAATACTCTTGGTATTCAATCGGTATTTGTTTGTATTGATTGGTCTTTCTTCAATTGTCATCAATCAATAACAATACATGAGTATTGTTTTTTGTATTGGTACTAGAGATCGGAAAACCAACTAATTTTATCAAAAAAAACCAATTAATTGGACTAAAAAATTGTAAAACCAAAAAAATTTATCAATTAATTGTTTGGTCCGAGTTTCCGATCTCTAATTGGTACCAATATATTGTATTGGTTTGTATTGGCGATCTCTATTCTAATAAATATATGTAAAAAAGAAAAAATGTTTAAGCACATTGGAGAAGCATTGTCTCATCAACCAACCTTCAAAAAACATAAAGTTTAATTGTAATTATTAAATAATGAATAGTAAGAATAATTTTGCCCATATTTAGTCATCCCCTCTGCAGACTCCTAATAAGGTCAGTGTAATAAAGCGTTATGGTATTTCTGCGGACGGACCGACATTTCAGACCAGATACAACTCTAGGACATCATAACTTTTTTTTTGTCAACCAAATACAATAATTTGGTGTCATTCGAAAGCTCTAATGGTTTAGAGGCTATTACAATAATAAGCATAAGGTAAACGATTAATTTTTCTTGAAAAAGTTACAAATTCAGAGTTGCTGAAAAGACAGATTTTTCACGAATTTTATTTTAAACTAGAGAACGGATTTTTAGATTTTAATCTATTTTTTCTGCGTTTTCAGATTTGATGAGATACACTTTTTCGGAAAAAATCTATTTTTGGCCTTTTTTTAAGCATCTAGGTATGTATACATAGTTTGGCACCTGTGATTTTTGCCCTTTTTCACAAAAGCATACCAAAATTCAATAAAGTACATTTTATTAAACATTTTTTATTGAATCTATTTTCTCATTTATGCCATCTATTTTGGCATTTTTGCCCATTCATAGCTTATACTGTAAACCCAGAGAGCTTTCAAATAATATCAAAATTGTAGAATTTGGATGAAAAATTAAAAGTTATCGTGCCATAAATGTGTCTGGTCCGGAAATGGCTGTCCGAAAGTGTCCAGCAGTTCCGGTAATAAAGCCATTTATTTAAATCAAAATCATGTTAGCATGTAAAAACACCGTCATCATCATCATCGTCATTTGTTACCACACCAACCGATGGTTATTACAAGGTTTTATTGAAAACTTAATTGCGAAAAAGTCCCAGATTCAACATCGAATTTGGGATTTTCCTACAAACCTGTCCCGTCCAGCAGATCCGATCCGGAAAATCGGCTACAAGCAGAAAATCCGATACCCAAAATATCCGACATCGGAAAATGGGGGAGGGGGGTGGATAGCTTAATTTGTTAGAATTACCAAGATTTTTACTAGCCAACCTTTTCATTGAATCGGTTACAAATTCGAATTGTGATTAAGCATAACAAACAGATTCGGGCTTCACAACCCTCATCAAGCCAAAAAACACGAAAATTTTCTTGGCCTGGGCAAACTATCTGAATTTTTGAAAATAATTTTTTTTAGTCACTCATCGAATAATTTTCTGTAAAACTATTGGGTTTTTTTCGACTAACTCGAAGACCGATTTTCAAATTTTAAAATATCCGTTGTTAAGCCTTAACCCGAAATTTTCCCCCAACCAATACTGATTTAAACTTAATTCAATGAATTTTTTTGTTTTAGCAAACACCACAGCATTCTCCTAAGCTTTGGCTGTCGCCTAATAAGGTGGTGACATCGAATGCCAAAAAATTGGGTTTTTCAGAAATTAAAATTTTTGTAAAAAAAAAGTAATTAAAAAAATATTTTTTCATAATTATAAACAAATACTTAGTCACCACAAAAAGCATCACCAGCCGAACAACCATCTCCTGTACAATCTTCTGTAAGCCCATCGTGTAACGGTGCCGAAAAAGAACATGATGGGGAAGTGGTTAGTTTTGTAAAAAAAAAAAACACAAAAAACCAATATACGGTATATTACCTGTATTAAAAACCTCCCCCCTTTTATAGAATATCCTTTTTAAGGAGGTTTGGAAAATAAAAAAAACCTACCCATATCTAACAGCCCACCGTCTATTAAGCTCCAAAAAGTTCTTTATTCGTAGCAATCGGGTTCGGCTGCTTTCCGGAAAAAGCGACCGATTTAGATTTTTTCCAAGTCTTAAAATTGTATATTCCTAAAATAAAGCCCCGGGGCTTTTATTTTTTATCCCTCCTCAAAAGGGGGGGGGGGGGTTTCAGGAGGGGGGGGGGGGCTCTACTTCAGGGGAGGCTTTATTTTCCAACCCCACTCCAAAGGAGGGCCCTATTTTAGGGGTGGCTTTATTTCAAGGGGAGGCTTTAATTTAGGAATTACGGTATGAACCTATAGGACTGATTAAATTTGGGTATTTTAGGAAAATGTCAATTCACCCTCAGCAGCAAGCCCGGTGCGAGAAGAAGCAATTAAACGGGATAACAATGTAAGTGTTTTTCTGTGCCAAATGTCGTGTATTCTCTAATAGACGCCCCCCCCCCCCCCTCCTTCCCCAACACTACGAGGCTTCTATTAAAGCAATTTGGTGCCAAATTGTCAATCGCACATCCAATCAGTCTACCTCTCTCTATCTTCTTTTTGGTTTTTGCATACAAAAGTGGAGGAATTTTAGTTGCATATTTCGGCTTTTTTATGCATATTTTGCCATTTTTTGTATGTGTTGCACCCGATATTGAAAATCACCCGATTCTGAATCAGGTACCCGATATTGAACCAAAATGTCGCGGGTACCCGTTTCAGAATCGGGTACCCGATATTGAACGAACATTGGTGAGCTATAACGAACATGGAGTAAGACACCTGAAACCCGAAAGTAAGTACGGGATGTGATTCTACACCGAAATTCGAACAAGTCTGTAAAATTTTAGGTTTCTATGTTCATATGAACATGTTCGAAACATCGAACAAACATTTAAGCTGCTATCAAATTTCGAAAAAGTTTGTTGAATGTTTTTAACATGTTCGGACAAAAACATTGAACCGGAATTTTTACAGACTTATTCGAAATTTAGTGAAGAATCATTTCCCGAAAATGGTTCCGGTATTCAGACCTTTTTAACCCCGTGTTTAGCAATGTTTGTCAGAACTCACCAATGTTCGTTCAATATCGGGTGCAACATATGCATTTGAATATGCATATTTCTGCTTTATTCAAGAAAATTATTTAACAAAACACTTAATATTTTATGATTGTGTTATTTGATCAGGATTTCCATAAACCCATTCTCTGATCAATTAATTTGCTTTCCTAAATTCATTTTCCTCCCAAAGATTCCACCACCACGTAATTTGTCACTGATGATGAGCCCACGCAGTTACAATCCCAATGAGTATGCACCTGTTGACTACACTGATGAGGAAAAGCTTGCAATTCGAGCCTACCTGTTGCTTAATGCCAAAACTCGAATATTGATTGATTACTCAATGATGGGTGAAGACAATTTTGATCAATCATCGGTAGGGGCAGGCAGATCAAATGCCAATAATGTGCATTAAAATATTTTCGACCAAATTAGTTGAGTTGGCACACAGTTGTCTCTAGTTTCGACATTCAGACCCAGTAGTGCGACATTTAGACCAGTGTCCAAACACATACATCATAAAGTAGAGAGTTTTTTTTCTCTGTTTACTGGACTTGCATTTTGGTCTAGAAATCTTTAAGCATATTTTCTACAATTTTAGATTTTTTAAATTTAGTTTCGTATAAAATTTCAAAAAAGTGAAATTGCTTAAGCCTGTTCCCCCAGCCTTTTCTTGGGGTTGGGGGAATCTTCCTCGAAATTTAGGAAAACTTCTACCCAGGAATTTTTTTGTTACGGGAATTCTCCCTCAATTTCGGGGGAAGTCTCCCTTAATTCGGAGAAAATTTCCCGCTACGGGGTCTTACCACTTGGGCATACCTAAAAATTCAAAGAAAAAAATTTGATTGTCAAATTAAAAAAACGAAATACTATGCTTTTATATATATATATATATACCCACAGGCCGATCGCTTTTTCATTGAATTCGAAAAGCTTGCCATGGTTGTGCCGCCCAAATATGAGGCAGTACAGCAAGTGGCAATGGACAGTCGAGAGCCAAACTTTGTGTCCTTTGGCAAAGAAAAAGTTGCACTCAGAGAGCTTGGAACAACATTGCATGACCTACACGAGGTACATATTCGCTGTTTACTTATGCCTAGCAAAATTAGTTTTAAAATAGAAGCCCCCCCCCCTATTTTGAAAATTATATTTTCAATTAGGGGCTAGCGAAATTGAACTTTGAATTTCAATCGCAGACCCGTCTCGATTTTAGTAATTCGCCTGGATTTTTGGCAGGGAATTTGGCTCGGAAACCCGCCCAGTCACATTTCAAAATCCCAGTCCCGTCCCGATTTTAGTAATTCGTCTGAATTTTTGGCCGGGATCTTGGCCCGGGATCCCGCCCCTGTCGCATTTTCAAAACCCCAGCCTGGCACGGTTTTAGGATTTTTCCGGTCACTATTTAGATCATTAATTGTATTATTCTTCAATATTTATTTTATAATGAATTGTATTTAGTTCTACAGCGATACCATAGATGCAATGATGGAGACTAAAGAAATATTCCGATTGAGTGAGAATTATAAAAATATTTTTTCCTATATTAGGACATATGGGGGAGTTAGGCTCAGGATAGGATAGAGCCGTCAATAAATTGCTGCTTTGACCGGCACACATTCCCCCCCCCCTTCCCCGAAACCAATTCCGATATCCCCCCCCCCGAAACCCAATCCCCCCCCCGAAAACCAATTTCCCGCCCGAAACCCAATCCCCCCCCCCCCGAAAACCAATTTCCCCCCCGAAAACCAATTTCCCTCCCCACCCGAAACC
>JAKKIK010001109.1:0-19190 GCA_024500135.1 Heterodera carotae | reverse complement strand
TCAATAAGTTTTCTAATATTTCAAATATTTATAGTTTTAATATCATTAAAATAAACTTATTTCAATTAAATATTTTTTATTTAAAATTTTTATTTTGTTTCGTTTTTAGTTTTTTTATTAGATTGGAAATAACAATATGAATTCTTGTGTTTAATCGTTTTTATTTATCTTTTGTAGGTTGAACTTTTTTGTTAATGATATAAAAATTTGGTATATCTACATTAATTTTAAGGCAAACTATGTTATATTCAAAGGGTAGTGTATTTATTTTGTAAGCATTTAAAATATTGTATCATTAAATGGCTGACGTAACGGCTTATGATATTGAACTTGATTTGGGTTTGTCCTTTGTCTTATTTTCTTTATTTCACAAAGATGCGTCTCAATCTAATCTCTGTTCAGAATAATGGGCGGTGAAATATTTTCTTTCAATTCTTATTTGTTTATTTTAATTTTAATTATTCAGATCTAGGTCTTGTTTAAATTCCGAATTAAAATTTTTACTGAAATCCGTGAATTTAATTAAATTTTTATGGCTGCCCATGGTAGCAATCCCTATAAAAATAAATAATTTTTGAAAATTTTGTTACGCTTTTTTGTAATACTTTGTTAGTACATGTTACAAGTTCTTGCGTTTATTTATGTATGTGATTTGAATTTTCCATATTTCTCTCAAATTTTACACGAAGTTTTTTTCATTATTCTCTGCTGGCATAAAATGCCTTTACTTCCATTTTTTTCAAAACTATTTATCATTATTGAAGTTAACATTTTTACAATTAATAACTTTTTAAAAAGGCCGTTAAGGTTTGAATGGGATAAAAATATATATGTTTGAGATAATTTTCTTTTATGGTATTGTCTTTAAATGATTGGTTATGAATTAATACAAACAATACACTTTTTGGTCCAAATGTTTGTAGGCATTATGCATCGGAATAAGAACTAACCTATTTTAATGTATATTTTGCTATATTAATTGTGAGTCTATACTCGAAAATCCGTGCATCGTATTACCTAAATAAATTATTTCAGACTGCTAACTTTGTTTAATTTTAAATGCGTTTTTACGTAGATGCCGTGTCGATGGACACGAGAAGTGTTTTCTGTGTGAAAGTGGTGTGTTCCGTATGTCCATATGACTGAGTAAATTAATAATTTTTGTTTTTATTTATTTAATTTTGTAATCACTTTCAAATTGGATTAATCAAAAAAAAACATACTATGTTAATGTTTATTCTGGTTCTTAATTTACAATTAATGATTATTTCAAGCCATGGTTTTTGATTACAATTGGTTTATTTGTTATTTTACTACTTTTTCATAAATTTTTTTCTTGGATCAAAATTAATTATTTATTTTCGCATATTTATAATTAAGCAAAGGTGTTTGGTTTTAAAGTAAGAAAAAATGTTATGCTACAAACTTGAAAAGCAAACGAGTATTACCCAGTCTCAAATTAGGCCTTGGCTCTCACTTTACTCACAATTATATCATCTTAAAAATGATCAAAACAACGCGCCTTACTTAATTTTATTTATTCACTTTATTTGCTCATTACATTTCTGCCACTTTTACTTTTCCAATAAAATTTATATGTTTTCTTTGAAAGATTCTTTAAAAACTTATCCACTACGTTTATTTTTGACACATTTTAATCTATTATCTCTTAGAAATGATTATTTTTGACTTTTGCCAATTCATTATTTTTTATTCAATTCAGTATTGTCTACTCGGTTTGTTTGCACTGATATATATTTATTATGTAAAAGTAAAAATCTTTAACGTCTTTAATTAAATCAATATTTTAATATGGAATTTATTTTTATTTCCATGTTAACTAATGTAACTAATATTTGAGGGCTAAAGATTTTTTTAATGATCTACTTAGCCAGTATCTGGGTGAGCAGCATATTTTATTTTTTAATTCTTTCATAAATTTGTTTGGGCAGTGGTGAGCATAGACCTTTTATTTATACATTTATTATTTTAAAGCGTTTTTGAATAAATGTATCACTGATAACATATTTAATCAATGTTTTTAAATACAAGTTCACGATCTGCTTTCACAATATTTTGGTCGATTGTACCTGGCTTCAATTGATATTTTTTATTGGTTTTGACATACAAATTTTTATCTTTTTTCTACACCGAAATATAATTATTTCAGGTGACTAATTGGCGCAGAGACAGAACATGCAAACGTTATGATGTCTACACATCTTTTAACCATTATCTTGGTCGCATGTATTTTCTATTATTTATTTGTCTCCTTTTATGATCCAATCAAATATATCTAAATTCGATTGTTATTTATAATTTTCATAAAGATTTCTTTAATAATTTTTATTGTTAAATCATTACATGAATTATCTTAATGCTTCATGCCTTCTGAATTATTCGTTAATCTTTTGGCTTCCTCCTTTTTTATTATTATTTGTTTTCTTTCTTTACCTTTATAAACATTATCATTTCTTATAGTGCTTTAAAACTCTTCTATCAGTCCAAAATTCAATTGAAGGTTCATTTTTGAATAGTTTAATAAGATGACAATTTGTTCCTTTTTATTGGGTTGATAATTTTTCATTTATAATACATATGTCTAAAAGTAAAAAAACCTGCAATTCGTGATTTTAAAAAATCGCGCAGCATCTTAGATAGGTTTTATCTAAGTCACGTTCTGTGCCAATTTTAAAATTTTATTTTATTCTTTGTAAGAATTTATTTTCTGATTTGTTAGCCATAAAAAATTGGTTTTTTTTTTAAACTTTTAATTTTTTACACTTTATTCCAACTAATTTCATTGCATAAAATATTGCGAAATTGGCATCATATTATTTGAATTTTTGATGATTTGGTGCCTCTACTTTTTTGCTTTTCTCTTTGTGCAAATTTTGAAAAGCTTCCTTTGCTAAAGATGTTCGAGTCGGCTCTTTAGTTTGTTATTATTATTTTTTTCTTGCTTGAGATTTATTCCGTTTCTGACAGGGTGAAACACAGATGCATTAATTACTACACTCATTTATTTGTTTTAATTTCATGCTTTTTATTTCTAATTGAATTTGAATTTTATACATTTGCTTGATGATTAAATATATTTGATTTTTTTAAATTAAAGAATTATTCAAGATATGCCATCTTTTAGAAAAGAACATTGACCCATTAGCTCCCATTTTCAGAAATTTCTTAAGCAATGAGCTTCCATTTAATAAATCAAATTGTTATTTGAAACAATTATTCGGTAAAAAATATATATTTATCTATTGGATTATATATTAAGTAGAAATCATGTTCAAAATATAACATATTTATTTTCATGAACTTCATTTGGCTGATCGTATTGCGGTATTTTTTTCTTGGTGTGATTATGTTCCGGGATAATAAATCTTTTGTTTTCCAAATAATTTTGTCTCTAGTAATCTTTTCCATATCGAGTAGTTGGACGTTGTTCATTATCGTCGTATTGTTGGTTTGGTTTTTTTAGCTATTTATTTACTCTTTACACCTTTTTGTGCTTATCTATCCGTAATTTCAATGAAATTATTATTTAAACTTAAATTCAAGTCTTTTTTTCATTTATTAATTTTTCATTACAATTTGTAAAACTGAAATATTAAAATATGTTCACGGCTTGCCCTTAATGGTTGGTCGGATAAATCCAAAAATTTTTAATACTAATTCGAATTCCAAAGGATTGACAGCAGGATAAACGCACGCCTTTGAAGCTGACGATCAGGGCGCATTGAAGTATTTTTTGAAATACCGTTGAAATTTTTGGTTCTATGGTGAAAATTAAAATTCGTTTATTAATCTGATAGGCACCAACAAAACAAAACAAATCGCAGATGTATAAATTTTAAAAGTTGATTTTTAGCAATTAAGAAATTTAATAAGAAATTTTTTCTTTATTTTATATTTTTTGCCAAACAAATTTCTTCTTTTTATTCATCAAAGTTTTTATAAAAAGTCAAAATTTTCGACAAACTAAAAATTGTCAGGCAATCTTTTCAATTTAGTAAAAACGTATATTTATTAAGTTTTTTGATTTGAAAGCATAAATACATTATGCGCATATCGAACTTCTTTCTTTTATACTATTTTGGCCGTTTGGTTAATGAAGTTTTATAAAATAGATTATCAGTTTAACAGCTGCTTAATAAGCTAATTATTAGGTATTGTATTATTTGTTAACTGCCATGAAGGAACTCACTTTTATCTCAGACCAGGCTTAAATAAACTGCATTTTGTTAAAGATCTTATTATTATTTTGGCTTTTTGAATTAAAATGTTGGATCGTCTCGTATTCAGAAAAACATAAAGAGCAGTTCCTCGAAAAACTTTTCCGCACATCATTTTTGTTCAATTCTGGCAAGATTCTTTCCCAATTCTGCGAATTTTTTGCCTGTTTTATCAATTGGTGTTTATTTAGATTTGTGATATTTTTGATTTTCTATAAAGTTTCCTTTTCATCTTAAGGATTTTCAATGCACAAAATATGTCGATTAACAACCATTATTTGTCTTTTTTCTAAACCCATAAATCCCGCACTGGAGTATTTTCTTCCAACTCTTTTCATGTCTCCTCGATACGAACAAATTAATTGTTTTTATGTTTACTTTTCTTTTTTTCTGTTTGACAATCATCCACTAAATGAATTAATTTGTTATCTTTAAACATTTATAATATTCCAACCATATCTCCCTTTGTTGACGAGAAAATGGGTCATGATCCAATTGACCCCCCATTCTGACGGTGCAAAAGTAATGCCCCAAATTTTTTGGGGCAATACTTTTGCACCTGACTGTATATTTATTTAAGATGTAAATTTTTGTCTAAATTTTTGGGGTCTCCTCTCAATCCAACTTCAAATCCAATCCACACGCATCAAAACCTTCTTCGACCATCTTCATTAAATAGTAAAATTCATTAAATTATTTTTAAGGTTTTCTCATTTTTTATTATATAAATATTATTTTATTTGCATTTTCATCCTCGAAAACTATTTACTTTAATTGGTTTATATTTTTGACATTTTGCTTGACAAGTCCAGAGAAGTTAACCTCAGGCGTCGCTTGGCATAAGGATAGTTCACAAAATTTTTGTTTTCTGTAAAAAGTTGTTAGTGAAGTCATTACTAGGGCTCGGATGGTGCTATGTCATTTGGCCACAAACGTCAATGTGGGCGTTTGGCCACACCCGCCAATGTCCTTAAAAATAAGCAAATATTGGCTTGTACTTAATAAGCCAAAATAATATAAATATATTTTTATTATTTATTTAAAAATGTTTATCAAAAATATAGCGTGTCTAAAACAATATAAATATGTCTTAGCAATAGGTAAATCGGGTATACTTTCAAGAAAACATAATTCCGTTGGCTTTGTAGTAGGGTTCAGCGGGACAAGGTCTGGAAATTCCTTGGTTTTTTAGGTCCCGATCCGGGTTGAAAATTAGGTCTTGTTCCCCTGGTTTCACGGGCCCGGCCTCGGACTTTGTGATATTTATAATATGAACTCGAAATCATATCTTCGTTTATCGAATTTTACTATTTAAATGTATATTTAAAAGATAGGACGGTTGAAATAATTAAGTATTTTTTGTCATGCATCAAATAGAATTTATCTATATAAAATATTTAGGTATGAGCATACTTTTAACTTTCAATTCGCTTTGGGTTGTCTAACTTAATTAGTTTGTTTTTCGCTCGTACTAATTATTTATGTTTTTTGAATAAAAGTTTATGTTATTGGGAATTTATAATAATTGCCAACTTGAATTACGAATTAATATTGTATTTCTTTGTTGAGGAACGTGCCTTTCGTTCTGGACATAAATTTTTGACTCGTTGAAACTTCGCTTCTCCCGGGTCAAAACTTAGTATAAAAATATATGAAGTTTTTTTTCAGAATGATGCAAATCCGATTGATTATTGAATACATACACACTCATTTCAATAACTGAGTGTTTATGTTGCCAATTTATTAAACTCGATAATATGAAATATTTTTTTGTATTTAAGTGTGATTTCACTAAATCTCTCCTAACATTTTTTGCTGAAACATCATTAGTAACTTTTCTCTAGCGGAATATTTTCGTTATTATTTTTGCACACCTTCTATAAAGTTCACCAGATGCAATGAGTTATCGTGACCCATTTAAATACTTGAGAACATGTTCTTACCATTTACATTTTGAATTGGACGAACATTTCTAGGCAGAATTATAAAATTTAATCAATTGTCATTTCGCTTTTTTAAAATTTGTGAGTACTGTCGAAATCAATCATTGTCGAATTCAATTTGCTGTCGAGATCAACCGCAGACACGGAGAGTAGCTTAGATAGTTCACTGTCGATATCACTTACTGTCGAAATCAACTACTGTCGAAATCCACTGTCGAAATCACTCACTGTCGAAATCAACTACTGTCGAAAACACATGGTGCCAGTCTGACTAAACCCATTTTTGTGGCCTATTTGTTTTTATGTCTCATAATAAAATTATTAAAAAAATGCAGCAGTGGCCTATTTGTTTTTATGTCTCATAATAAAATTATTAAAAAAATGCAGCAGTGGCCTATTTGTTTTTATGTCTCATAATAAAATTATTAAAAAAATGCAGCAGATTGTACGACTTTGAATTTAAAAAAGTTAACTTTACTGTTCTTTATCGCTGTATCGCAAAAAAATCAGATTTATAAAAATTAAAATACATTGCTGTATCGATAGAAAGATGGACGCAAACGACTCTCCGTCTCAACCGAACGTTATAATTGCAAGGATAGTGTACAACACAACAATTTAATTTTTTTTTCTTAGTATTGAATTATCAATCTTTGAAATGATTTCTATGGTAAACAGTAAGTATTAAAATCTTTCGAAATTATATTTAAAAAACACAAAAATAAGCAGAAAAAACCGAAACCCTAAATATTCGTAAATAAAATAAATAAATAAATAAACATAAATACTTGGTACCACTCCCTAAATTAGTGGAACTTTTGCCTGGTTTAAAAAATCTTCGTCTAAAATCAATAGAAATAATCAAATTGTATTTATTTGTTTCTAACATAAAAAAGAAAATAAAAAGTGCTAATTTGTAAAATAAATTAATGAACAAAAAGAAATTAAAAAATATTAAAAGCTCAAGAGAGGTCGACAACATAGAGGAAGATCTAGCAGCCGATAAAAAAATTTAAAAATTGGCATAAAAGGCTACCAAAGAAATAGTATTATGGCACCATTGAAAAAATTCAATAATAAATTTAACACGAGATGACTACAACACGAAGAGATCGAAAGGAAATGTGACTGGCTTGGGTGTATTCAGGTTAATTTAAATTATATTTAAAAGGTATTCAAGAATATTTTCTATATAAAATTTATGGAATTCATTAGACAAAAGTTTCTAAAACAAACTTCTCAATAGAACAATTACAGACAATAAAGAGAGGCCTACACGGCAAAAAATAGAAATCTTGTTTTTGGAACGAGATTCTACCAAAAAGGCAAGGTGGCGTCAAAAAAAACATAAATGACAAATTTAACAGAACCATTAAAGTGAGAGGAATGAGGGCCTAAAAGCCATAAAGAATCGGCTGGCGTAAATAATTATTGTTAAAAATGTTTTTAAATTCAAAATGGCGACAGCAAAAGAGCCAGCAATTACTACAGAAAGTAGAGATCTTCCGCCCGGAGAAAAGGCCCATTCAAATATTTAGAATAAAACAAAAAATGAAAAATGCAATGATTAATAAAAAAGAATGTGTATAACAATAACCACAAAATTTTTTAAAAATATTTTAATGCACATAGAATAACAATGTAGATTAAAATAAAAAAAGCTTAGTATTATTAAAGATAAAAACTAAAATAAAATTTTAAAGAAATCATGCATCAATAAAATTAAAAAAAAATCAAATTTAAAAAAATAATATATCACTTGAAATGCCATTCGTAATCCAATTCAAATTCTACGAAATATAAAAGCTTTGAGCAGAAATGTCCAATGTAAAAGCGCTTTTTTAAAAATAACTAATAAAAATGATCGGTCGCGACAAAAAAAATGTGAATAAAAAACCCTAAAAATGCTTAGCTGGAAAGCCAAAAAATAAAATTTATAATCGATTTGATTAGCCAACATTTTAATGAATTTCACTGTTTATAAATTAACAAGTTAGCCTCAAGCATGATTTGTCAATAAAACATCAAAAAATAAAGTTCGCCAATATTTATCCAAAGCACCAATATAAAACTAACAAAAAACAGTTAAACACATGAGGTCATCTCATGAATATTTGAAATTTTAAATTGCAATATTTCCTTATTAAATTTAAATATTCCCCACTGTCCAAATAATCATATAGTAAAGTTAATTAAAAAAGTTGGAGAAATATATTTTCAATTTTAGCAAAAAAAAGTAAAATATTTTTTTCCTAACCAACCTTGACTGGTGTTGAATTTGTGGGCAATCAAATAGAAACACCAACGCAGTTTAAAATGCATAAAAATTGTATCACAATGAAAAAAAATTTCCTTACAAAGAATTCTCAGATAAATAAATATGAAAAAAAACAAAGTAAAAAACACAAAAAATATATAAAGTTGTCGCTCTTTGATAACTTGCGATCTTATTTCAGGTGCAGCCGAGCGAATCCAAGTATGATCAATACCCTAATAAAATTTAAAATGTTTATTAAAATCTAAATAAATAATTTGTAGTAAGAAGATGGATTGTGTAAAATTATCTTCAAGAATATGTTCTCAAAAATCGGAACAAATAAATCATTAATTTCCAATAGATTATTACACAGATTAAAATAAATTTTTTTTTGCCAAGTGTGAAACAATCACAAGATCAAGGTTTTAATTAAAATAATGCGAAGCCTAATTCTGAAATAATTCATTAAAAAAAATTCTCAATGAAGGAAAAAAAATATAAAATTAAACTTTATAATTCTATAATTTAAAACTTTATAATTCTATAATTTAAAATTTTTATTTGGTAAAATCTATTCTTACCAAATAAATTCACAACTTTTTCAGAATATACCATTCTGAAAGTTTCTCTATTATCCATGCAAGAAATATATATAATTTATATGACAAATTGTTTTATTTTAATAAAAAATATTCTTTAAGATAAAACAAACTCATTTTCCTATTTATACGTCTCTATTCTATTTGTTTAAAATAAATGAAATAAATATTATGAATAAAATTCAAGGATAAGAGTCAAAAGCAATAAAAAAGGTTTCAGAAAACTTGACAACGCATTAACTCAACTTAATAGTTCTCACAATTTTTGTGAGGATAACCTAAAATAAAAAATCGACAAAAATAATAATCCTAATTATCTTAAAAGCCGAAAATTCTATTGTTGAAATAAAATAAACGAAAAGGCTCCTAAAAAGAAATAAAAGAATATTGTTTAATAATTCAAATATAAAAAATAACTACTTTATTATTTCATTAAAAAATTCTCAAATGATTTTCAATGCATTTAAATGAAAATTAAATAAAGGGATAAACCTAGCTCCACAATACCCTATGATAAAATAGCACTTAAAGTTCCAAAGAACTTCACTTAATTTGTTTAGATAAATGAATTGTTATTTCATAAGTGAAAATAAATCCAATTCCAGAACAAATTAAGCATAAACCTAATTTAATAAAATTTTATTACTTTTATATTGAAGTAAAATACTTTCTGAATTTGATTATGGAATTAACAATTAATTTCAGGGTTGCCATCACTGATCCATAAGTTCGGAAGACAACTTTGATTGTTAGATTCCTTCTCATACCAAGTAATAAATAAAAACAAATTAATTAAAAAAAATTCCAACAAAACAAAAACTCAATTAAAAATTGTAGCATTTTTAGAGTAATGAATTACAAAATAAAGAAGCCAAATATAAATAATTAATTGAAAACATTGCTCATGAACTTGCCGGATAAACTAAATTTAAAATAATGAAGTTCAAAGAAATGTTAATTTATTGTACCTATAAAAAGGAACATTATCAGTGAGTTTTCTCACTTACTTTAACTCTTTCGTGGCTTTTTGGATTAATGAAACAATATGCTTTTCAAGATATGAAATTTCAGAAAAATGGTTTTTCCACTGCAAATTAATGAACGTTCACAGACTTCAAATGTTATCTCGGTAAGAGTTATTAACGAAAACAAGAGTATGAACAAATTTATTGTTGGAAAAATATTCCAAACACTGAGCAGTGCGAAAAAAGTTGGAAATTTCTATAATTTAATTATACATTTTGATTTGAAACTATTTATACTCTATTGACTCTATTAATTGAGATCCTGTGATTATGCACTAATGCGCCAATTTGATGACAAAATTAAATTATAGGCTTTTGAATCATTCCTTAAATCTCTAAATATTTTATCTATTGATACCAAGCCAATAACACAAACATAAAAAAATTATTTAAACGCGCAAGAAGAAATTACTGTGCATACTAAGCAAAAATCATAGTTTTTTGTACACCTTATAATTAAAAATGTAATTAAAATCTGCAAAAAGCAATTAACTTAAAAGAACATAAAAATTTTAGATAAATGTCTCCAAGATAAAGTTAAATGAAGAGTCTCTATACAGAAACAATTACCCACTAAATTTGACCCAAAGCAGTACCTCTCAATAAGAAAGATTAAAATTTGTAACAAAAAAATTACAAACATCAAAGCATTAAATAGTAAATAACAAAAAGCAGAAATTTCTAGAAATCTTCTCTACAATCTCTTAAATTAAAAACTTCAATGTTGAAAAATATATTTTGCTCATAATATGCAGTGGGCAAATGTCGTGGTTCATGTGGGACACTAAAACAAGTGACTGCATGCTTCATAACAAAACCTATTTCAACAATTTAAGTAAAAAATTTAAAAATATTTTGTTAGATTATCATTCTAACGGAAACAAACAATCTGAAATTTCGAAAAAAAGCAATTGCCAAATTGCAATAACAGATAAAAAAAATTTTTTAGCAAATAATTTTTCTCGCAGCCAGTAAACATTGGTAAGATTAAATTAAAATCTAGATAAAGCAAATACAAAAAACAAAACTAATTTTTAAATAAATTCCACCAGATGATAATACATAAAATTTAATACAAGAATTAAATTATTTGGCATTTAACACTAGACGAAATACATTTGTCCCTTAATCATTTAAAGATTATATAAAGTTTGAAAAGTAATAAATGTTATAAATACCAAATATAATATGCTAAAAAAATAAAATATTAATTTTAAAAAAGGATTTTGAATTAAAAAAGTGAGCTGGCAACATTACTAATGAGCGCTCAAAATCAACCAATAAACGATATTGAGCATTAAGTTTCTAAAGATGAAATGTATGAAAATGATATTTAACGGAGATAAAAAAATATTACTTAAACTTTATCAAATATAACCGTATAATTTACAATGCATCAGAACAAAGAGAATTTTAATTTGCTGTAACAAATGAACTAATTGTAATGGCATCTCTGTATAGTGGGCCAACAATTTCGATCAGTTGAAAGCCACCATCTTTTTGTCTAAATTTTTAACTGAAACAAAAATGTCAAGATCAAGATTTTACCTAATCGTTAACGCATACAGCAAGCAGAAAGAAACTTCTCGAATAAACGTAAAGTCCTAAAAATTAGTAAAAAAAATTAGAATTTAAAAAATAATGTTTTAGCACCGACGAGTTACAGAATTAAGGAAACTGAAATTTTTATAACTAATAACTTGCTTAAGATTCAATAAGATCAAAAAACAATTTTGGATTAATCTTTTAAAATTTTACAAATTTACAATTAGAATTAATTAAAAAATTGCCCTGCCAATTAATGTTTTAAGCTGAAAAATGTCCAAATAATGCTTCTATTAAATCCCCGCTCTAATAAATCCACTTATAAAATGTAGCGAAAAAAAAAGAAAGGCAAATGAATTATATGCACTAATGGTATAACTTAATACTACCAAAAAATACATACATTTTTGATCTATTCATTTGTACAAAAAAGCCATACGGTTAAAAAAAAATTATTGTATGTAAAATACAAAAGACCAAGTCAGTAAACTAATATTAAAGTATTTTCTGTAATTTTACACTCATGGTGAATAAACATTTAATAGTACATACAAATTTTAGAAACAATATATTTAATATAAATCAAATACCGACCTTTCTAGAAGCAGCAAATCGTTAATACGAGTCTCACTTAGGCTATTGTTTAATAATATAAAAAAATCTTTAAAATTAAAAGCAATTTATTAATACGAAAAATTATATAAACTAAATATTTATAAGTCAAAGTTAGAATACCAAAGCAAACCCTATCTAAGTCTATAATTAAATGAATTATAATTACTTATCTAATAATACAAGTACAGAAGCGCATGCTAATGAAGCTTAATTTTAAAATGCTTCGCGTTGATCTTACTTTATAATAAAAAACATTAATATAAAAAATTTTAATATTTGTTATAAAAATCAGAAATACAAAAACAGCAATTAGTTAATGAAAAATTTAAAATATAAAATAGAAAACTTTCTGATTTGTATTGGTTTAAATCGGTTAAATATTCTTTCAGAAAAAAACATAGCAAAAAAAACTATTTCTGAATAATTTGAGAATTTTAAAAGTCTTGAGTTCAAATATAAATAATTTGAAAAATTTGGCGGTTCTTTCCTGTTTTGACACCCCCCCCTGAAACTTTTAAATAAAAAGTCGATTCAATGGTAATTTAGGGCGCTGATTACGAATATGACATTTATTTTTCCCAATTTCGAATCCCGGACCCGAACTCGAACATTGGCATTTTTCCAATTTTTCTATCAAATTTGGTATCAATCGACAGCTCTCGATGAGACAAATCGATCTAGACCAGTTTAAACTCGATCCGAAGCCATTTGAGCACTGGCCGGCAGAGACGAGAACAAAAAAACCGAAAAATTTAATTCTTCTTTCATCAACATTTATGACTCTAAATCGCCAAAAAGACATTTTCTCATATCATCGACGCGCTTTGGTTCGCCGATGTATCTATCCTTCATTCTTTTGTCTCCAACCAAAGAAAGGTGTCTGTTACGAAATGGGGAGAGGGAGGCGCGGGGAGGGCGGGGGGTTCCTTGGCCGAACGGTTGTCATTATTGTCCTTGCCTTCTACTAACCCTTGAAATCTCTTAAATGCCATACAACTACGATCGACTTGCTGCTGAAGTCGTGGATGAATTAACTGCGGCTCAATTTTTACAAAATCTCGGCATAATCCATCGAGAACTGAGATGCCGTTGTCGCAGTGAAATGCGACAAAGCACAATGAACGAACATGGGAATATTATGTATACCGTGTTGGCGATATAAGGCAAAAAATTGTAAAGCAACAAAAGGACTCCGACCGGATACATGGCTTTCGTCTGAAGATAGAAATAGCTCTAAATTGCCATTGTCCAGAATAGTTCCAAAGCGCGTCGATGATATGAGAAAATGTCTTTTTGGCGATTTAGAGTCATAAATGTTGATGAAAGAAGAATTAAATTTTTCGGTTTTTTTGTTCTCGTCTCTGCCGGCCAGTGCTCAAATGGCTTCGGATCGAGTTTAAACTGGTCTAGATCGATTTGTCTCGTCGAGAGCTGTCGATTGATACCAAATTTGATAGGAAAATTTTGTTGATTATGGAAAAATGCCAATGTTCGAATTCGGGTCCGGGATTCGAAATTGGGAAAAATAAATGTCATATTCGTAATCAGCGCCCTAAATTACCCTAGAATCGACTTTTTATTTAAAAGTTTCATGGGGGGGGGGGGTGTCAAAACAGGAAAGAACCTCGGATTCTACTTGTTTTCCGAATCCAAAAACATTGATAAATTCTACAAATGAAAAAGAATGTATTTCTTGGGCATGGTATCTTTTACAACAAAAAATTGTTGCAGCTTTCTATCCCGCAAAGACTTCGGTGCAATGTACCGATCATTTAAGGATATAAAAATATCGATACAATAAAGTTTTAATGTCTATCTTTAGCCTTTTTGTTGGATGGCGTCAATTCGGCATTCCGCCGAGATTGACGCAAAGTAAATGGTAGGAAAATAGAGCCACTTTGGGCTTTTTGGGTCCGGATGGTATTTTTTCGGCATCCGGGCCCATCCCCGATTCGGGCCATCCGACTTTCATTATGTTTCAAGGAACAGTTTAATTGAACATTTTAATTGGCACCGACGGTATTTTATCTTGAATTCAGCCGTTGCTGATGACCAGCAGCAGAAATGTTTAACAAGGAACAATTTATTGTGGATATGACGACATGGTAAGGCCCGTATACCTGACAATAATTCATAATAATAATTGATCAGAACAGTGCAATAAACCAAAAATGGAGAAAGAGAGAAACATACAGAGCAGACGGCGCCGCGCACAAATATTCAGATGACAAATATTCAGAGAAAGGGGCGGGGATGGTCAATTTCGGTTTGGCCGACTGAGTCTGAGCTAAATCTATTTCCGACAGCATCATAATTAATTGGCGAAAAAATTTGGGGTCGTGAATTTGGCTCAAACGCAGTTTGCCCGAGACTGGTTGTGTTCATGGACGCAAGCCGAATTTTCGGTTTCGAGGGACCCAAATATGCGTATCTGCGAAATGTATACTATTAGAAGTCTAAATGCCCAATTTTTAATTCAGAAGAGACAAAAAAGTGCATATTTGAGGGCAAAAAATCGTATAGCAAGCAGACCGAATTTCGTGTCCAGCGATTACCGCGCGCATTTTTTATATTTTAGAGCTCCCAGGGATTTGTTTTCAATCAATTGCTATTATTAATGTGGTGAGCAAAATAAACAAAACATGCACACAACGCAGAAGCGGAGAATTGAGACAGGGAGAGAGCACATGAAAGTGAGAGAGACAGACACAGTGGGAAAAAAAAGAAAGAGACCCATAAAAGCACGGTAAAGGAAGAGGAGAACAGCAGAGAAGACCAATAATAGCACATCGGTAGCAGAGGGCAAGACGCAGCTGAAAAAAGACATTTAAAAAATTCAATCGTTGGTGCAGAATTCGGAAAAAACATTTTGGTCCACGGCAATTTCTCGACATTTGTCTTGTTTATTTTACGTAAAATTGAAAAAAAAATGAAGGATTTTTGGCTATTGTCCAAACTTAGTTTTTGCTAAATCTAAAACCTATTCATATATAAACCCGTTTGCGCATTTACATCCTGTCGAGGGATCATGCGATGCTGACGAAACTGCCGCTGGTGCGCGGCGTACGGCGCTGACGCTTCGCGCGATTCTCCACCAAGGACCAATGTTCGGTCGTTCTCTGTGCGGAATAGATGACATTTTTTCTTTTTTTTTGGACAAAAGAAACTGCTGACAAATCCCGGCAAAAAAAATTTACAGGTTTGGCTATTTCGGTCGCGTTTATATACAGTTCTTTTTTCGGGAGTTGGAGTCTATTCGTCAATGGGGATTCTGCAAATGAGTATTTTGGTTGGGGCGTTTTCCCCGGTCCGGAGAGAGAGAAATTATTGGAAGCCGGGGATCTCAAATTAAAAAAAAAATTTCCCATTCCCTTCCCCCGAAACCAAAAATTTGAAAAAATTTGCCGAACCCCCCCCCCCCCCGAAATTTTTTTCTGGTTACGGGCTTGCCCCTGGCTATTGTTACAATACTAGTATGTCATCCTGTTAAATCCGTACCGGGTCCGATTCGGTTCGAACTCTTCAAATAGTCCCTGGCCATTGTTACAATATGTCATCCTGTTAGATCCGTACCGGGTCCGATTCGGCTCGAACTCTACAAATAGCCCCTGGCGCCATTGTTACAATACCTCCTCATCCTTCGACGCCACGGCACTGCTGACATTGTTGTTGTTATTGTTCCGCTTCACCTCCTCCATCTTCCCGTCGTCGTTGTCGGATGTCGCCGATGGGCATGCACAGTCGGAGCACTCGAATCGCGAAAATTTGCTCTTGGCCGGCATTTTGGTCAACGGCGGGTCCAAACAGCCGATGTGATAATGGCACTTGCATGTATCACAGTAGATCAACAGGTGAGCATCGGTCGCCTAGTGAGGGAGCGATAAAATGTGTGCAATCAAAAAATAGGGAAAAGAAAATGCCATGAAATGTCCATAGAGAGGATTTTTTATTCGCCGGATCGTGGATCCTAACCCGGTACTAATCCGTGTCCAATGTTCAACAAATTTTGAGATTTTTTTGACCAATAATTCAAAAGTATGGCACGCTTCGTCTAGCAGATAATTTTGTCGGAATGATTGAAGCTAAAGAAGTTGTTTCGACAGTGATTTTTTCTATTCGAACTTGGGACAGTAACCGGGGGAAAGGCGTGAAATAAAGTGCCATTCCTCATTTCCACTCACCCTTTTACACTGATGGCACTGAAGAATGGCAGTTGGTGACGGCAGAAATTTTTGCTCATGCAAAAGGATGGCACTTTTCGGAGCAGAAGCAGCATCATTGTGATAAAGCTCGACAGCGGCGGCAGCAATTAATGAACCCGTTTCTAGCCTAAACAAATATTTTTCCCAATTCGGCATAAATGAGCAGCACACCTCTTCCGTTTTGTTGCTACTTTTTTCACAGTCGTGATGTTTTTGTTGTCGTTTTCCTCCGGCAACGGAGGAGGTACCAATGATGACGATGACACATCAGTGCCGACGGTGTTGGCCAAAAGCAACGGCGACAAATCCGGTACCAATTTGGTCAACACTGATCGGAAACGGTCGAACAAACGTTGCTGGTCGGCACGAGCATGTTGCGCTTCGGTGCCCGCTTTACGCAACTGAAAAGCGGGAATATTGTTATGACGTCAGCAGAATTGGTAAAATTAAAATGAAAGCTTTGACCTGAAACCCATGACGAAGAAAAATTTTCTGCATTGTAAATTTTAATTTTTCCCGGTCCATAATAACCATGTACCCTTTGTCTTAGTGGTCTGTGAGACAGACAATGTATTCAAAGCAAGCCCGTATCCAGAAAATTTTCGGGGGGGGGGGAATTGAAATTTTTCTTTTTGCTGGGGAAAAAGCAAATTTTTCCCATTTTTTCGATTCAGCCTTCCCCCCCCCCCTTTACCCCCCTGGATACGGGCCTGATTCAAAGTATTCAACGGGTCCGGCTCCTTTCCATGTTATTGGTTTTTAACACAATTCACACACCTCCTCCAGTTCATCATCCGCAGTTTTTTGTTGCTGTTGGCGTTGTGCCAATTGGCGGCCGAGTTGCTCCAGGCGAACACTTTCACAAGGCAGACTGACTAGATCACGATGCTCCATGTAACTGAACAAAGCTAGAATTGAGACAGCAATTAGAACTAAAGCAATCGATTGTCTGTGCCTCATTCAAAAGTCTCATTCCCTTCCACGCTTTCTCTCTCAGTCTCTATTTCCTCTATCTGTAGACCTCTTCTCTGATGGTATCACCCTTTCCGTTTAAGTTTAAAAAATTATGAAAATTCAGAAAATGTCACATCTTTAAATATAATTTTCGAAAATTCTAAAATCCCATACCCCAAATCCATGGGAAATCCCCACCTGACAAAAGTTTTTGTAAATGCTGGCGCCAAACTGGACGGAAGCTGCGCAGGTGGAACAGCGCTGAACTCTTCCGCAAACTGTGCAGCGTCGAGACCGAGCAGTTCATGCTTTTCCGCAAATGCGTCCAATAAGCGCGCACTGGTGTGCAACAGTTTGGCACGCTTTTGCTAAAATATGATAATCTTAAAAAACACTTGAATAATGATAACATAATCAAACTTGGCAAATCCCACCAAGTGCCTGTACTCAATTTGGCAAAGAAATAAGCACTGCAAATATTGAAAGCTAAGTGACCTAGCAAAGTCGAGAGGGTCCTGAGCTTCAGTTCAAGTTTTTGGGTCGTGACTTTTTCCATACAGCCAGTTCTTAGCGTCTGTTTCAAGACTGTATTCAGAAAAAATTTTCGGGGGGGGGGGATCGGAAATTTTTTCAGATTTTTGGTTTCTGGGGGGAGGGAATTTTGAAAAAAAATTTTTCTGGGGAAAAAGCAAATTTTTCCCATTTTTTCGATTTCGGGGGGGGGGGAGGAAATTCCCCCCCCCCCCTTTCGTCCCCTGGATACGGGCCTGGTCTGTTATTAACAGTGTATTTAGACACAAATGCTTTCGATTGAAACCAAGATTGTGGGAATGCACTAACATAATTAAATTATGGCCCAAAACTTAAAACGGAGGTCGGCAACAAAAAGCTTTTTGGGGTGCCCACGCGCCAACCGGCCAAACCACTCACCGTTGGTGCCACTGCTGCGCTGAGACCGCCAAACTCCAAGCGTCGTTGCTGCATGCGCTGCTGGTAGTCGAGTAATTGAGACGCCCGCTTGCGCTCCTGACGCGCGTCCAAAGCGACTCGTTTCCAACGGACCATCCGACGCTCCTCCGACTCGACAAATTTAGCATACCTATATGTATTATCGGGGATGTAACCAAAAAACCCGAACATTTAAGGAGACAATTAATGAGTTAGATGTGTGAAAACAAATTGGTGTGAATTCCCAAGGCTTTAGGTCCGGTCCGGACTTGTTTGATAGACCGGAGACATTTCATATCGCCGACCCGCCGGAGCGGTACAGCAGCAACAGGCACTTACGCAATTTTCATGCGCGGCACGGACGCGTCCCTCGGGGCGTGTTTTTTGCAATACAAATAGCCGACTTCCGAGTGCTGCACAGTTCCCGCCGCCGTTGGACGAGCAGAAGCAACATCGCTAGAAGCAGCAGCAGTCGAAGCGGGCGGTTTTCCGTCTTTGTTTGCAGCCACTGCCGCAGTGCCGCCGACAGTAGCAGTTCCTCCGCCGCCGCGCTGGTGTCGATGTGCCGCACTTTCCAAATCGATCAGAAATCCCAATCTGTACACAAATGGGGATTTGATCGAGAATGATTTAGACAGGACAAACAAATGACCCACATGAAACTTTTTTTGGTACTAGTTGCTAACAAATAAATTTGTACTTATCCAGGCCCGTATCCAGGGGGGGGGGGGGAAAGGGGGGGAATTCCCCCCCCCACCCCGAAATGAAAAAAAATTTTTTTTTTTCTCCATTCATGGGACATGATTTTTAAAATTTTAAATGTTAACAAAGGAAATTTGATCCTTTTTTTGACAAAACGCCACT
>JAKKIK010001108.1:0-19218 GCA_024500135.1 Heterodera carotae | reverse complement strand
TTTTTGGGTCCGGAATTCCGGATTCCGGACTTTTTTTGGGGGGTCCGGAATTCCGGATTCCGGACTTTCATTTTTGCCATCCGGTACCATCCCTGCTAAACATGCACTGGTAAGAATGGGGCTTTGAGTGCAAAAGTTGGAGAGGGAAAGTGGGGGAAAAGAGAATATTTTAATAATATTCCGCCAGGTGAGAAGAAATGTCATTGTTCGATGGGTTGTGTTGTATGTTTCAATGATATGGTTGGTGTGGGTTCGGATCCCGCGTTTTTAATTAATCGGCACCGCCTGCCCGTCCCTCTACATAATTTACAATATATTTTTCAAATTAAAATGAAAATTTAAGGAAACTTAGGATGTTTTCAGTCCAATCTTGTGGTAATTTTACTTAACAAATTCACTAAAAATGTCAAAATTTTCCCATCGCCCTCCCCATTCTTCAATTTGCTTACGATTTACCTCTGCTGCCCATTTTTAAACTGATTTAAGAAAAATGCGATTTTTTATTAAAAATATGATTTTTTTAAATGCAATGTTTGTGGTGTATAACTTTGTACCGTTTGATACCGTTTCGAAAAAAGAAACCGATACCGGTACGATCCGTCGGTTCCGGGTACCGGACAAACCTAGTTTCACCCCGATACCTGGAGGAAGGTCCCTGAGCCCCTGAATGCCATACTCGACTCAAGGCGTTATTTTGTCGGGCTTATTGGCAGTCAACAAAAATCATTTTGAAATGAGCTCTCTCTTTTAATGATTTGTACTAAAATTCGGATTATTCTGCTAATGTTTCCTTTAAATTTCCTTGATGGCACATCCTTCTCCTACAAAATGGCGTATCTGACAAATGCTTCATCTTCAGTTGAAATCGAGGCCAAATCAACGCCGGTGATGACAAACATTTGGAGCATAAATGAAGCAAAAATGGACACGCACTCGCAGACCGCCGGCGGATGAAAGTTGTAGTTTATTTACTGAACATTTCTATTTTTTGTGAAAAATACAACGAATCCACTTCAGTACTGTAATTCCTATATTATTATTAAAGCTCCCCTGTAATAGAGCCCCCCTTTCAAGTGCTTCAATCAACCCCCCGGAGCTTTAATATAGAAATTACGGTACTTACTGTTTTGAGTTTTAAACGTTGTCGATGATAGGGACCTTTACAGACTTTTTTGTGAAATCCAGAAATTCGGTTGCAAAAAAGTATTGTGTCAAAACCTTTGCTTTTTTTTTGCTTTGGTTAATTTTGTACGGAAATTGCATTCTCCTTGACGATGAAGATCCATTGAGATGATTCACCTATTTTTGAAGAATCACCAAAAAATGCATTCTAAAAATGTTTCACAAAAAGTTTGTTACTCATCATTGAAACATAAATTCCTGATCGAAAAATTCTTACACCATCACCAGCACCCATTTTTGCATCATTTTACATTTAAAATTTTTACGGCTCCATTAAATTTTATTTGGATGACTAAATTAGCAATCTTTTTCAATTTTTCATTAATAAAAATAAATTTTTGCATTTAGTTGGTTGGCAAAATGTTGACTTATGGAAACCAAGTGAATTCAACGCCAGCAGAAGGAACAATTTCGTAAGTTGTACAAAATTAAATCAAGTAAATGGAGATAATTTTGTAAAATCCCTATTCATTTTGGGCAATTCGTTTTACTCGCTTCGTTTTCGTACCGATTGGTTTAAATTCCAATTCGTTTTTATACCAGGGATGCGATCGCCAAAACACAAAAACCGGGCGCACGAGTCAAAAAACCGGGCAAACATTTTCAAAAACCGGGCAAAAAACCGGGCATATTTTTTTAGCCAATATTTCAATGTAAAACAACGTAAAACATTTAAACAACATATTTATCACCACTTTTCACCTGTTTGAAAATTTGGCATTGAAAGAAAGTAATTGTGAGCATTGGGCATGAAAATGAATTGAATTTGATTGAAATAGGTGAATTAAATTGTTTCAAATTTTCGAGGTTAAAACAAAAAAAAAAACAATTTTTTGGGTATGGGAGGGTACGGCGGTGCCGATAGGCGCCGCCGTGAAAATTTTGTAAAATTTAGTGAATTTGTTAAGAGATTTTCGTCCAACTTCTTCAATTTTCGCGTTTTATTTTCACTTGAGACATGTTTTTTGGCATAGGCGCCGCCAGAAAAATTTTTGAAAAAATAGTACTATTTTAAGGCAAAAATTGAAAAATTTGTTAAATATTTCAAATAAATGCTCGAGCATTCGAATAATATTGAGTTTGAAACAATTGATTGAATCAGTAACAAAAAAGTAGAAAACGAATCGGGGTAATAAAAACGAATCATGATAATAAAAGTGGAATTGGAGCAAAATGAAGCTTTTTTTGGGTGCTAGGTCGTTTCTTAAATCCGCCACCTATTTTTCGGCTGTAACGATTCTAATATCCAACCAATTTCTCGAAGTTGTATTTTTTAAAAGCTGCCACCATGGACGTTATACCTACAATTTCATTCCAAAGCTCTATATCAAATATCCAGCAGAAGTTAAGCGATTAATCCACTCTCAACAAAGTTAGGTAAGCCTTTGAAACTGCGAAAAGTCATTGTTTTTTTTTTTTTAACTTTTTTGCGAGTGGATCAATCGCCTTAGCTTGTGCTGAATATTTGACAAAGAGCTTTGGAATGATATTGTAAAGGATAATGCCCATGGTAGCAGATTTAAAAAAAAGGATCCATCACGCCTCTTTTGTACAAATTATTTTTTAAATTATATTGGAAAATTAATCAGCTATTTATTTAATTAATTTTTTTTTTTTTGTATTTACCTGACAATTTAACTATTTAATTCAGTTCAATGCTTACTTCGACGTCTTCCTCAACAACAACCGACTCGCTAATGTTCACAAATGGCATTTTGGTTGCCATTTTTGTCGTCCTCTTGCTGCTCCTTCTTCTGTTCGTCTTTCATTTTGCAATGTTTTGCCGACGACAATTCGCCGCTGCTCGTTCTGCTTCTTTTTCTCGTCCTCCGCTCCAAGCTGTTCAATATGCGACGAATCGCCTTTCATGGGACTTGGAAATTGGTGAGCCAATTTCCACTCTGGCTTCATATCACACAGAGGCTGGTGAGACAGACACTAATCTGTATCGTATTCCTCGTGTTCCATATTTCAGATTTTAAATTTATGCAAATATGTTTTTTTTTCTCATTCTTTCGCTTATTATGCAAAATTGGTCATTTTTGATTAACAATGAAATCTTTTTCCTTTCAACGAATATTAGGTATATTTTAAAAAGATATAATAAAAATGACTAAATGATTAATTAAAGCTTTATTCTGCCTCTTTGTATTTGTCGTTCTCTGATTAACACGCAATATTTCGGTGTTCCTTTTTTGTTCGCATTTTATGTTATTTTACCATTTGTGTTTAATGATGAATTTGCCCTCAAATTGTCTCACTGCTTATAGTGCTCTAATGGCTGATCACTCGCTTATTTTGAATGAAAAAAATAAATATATTTTTCCAATTGAAATTAGGTAAATGTACTAATCGCATTCAAACTGTGGGTTCGAGAAGAGAAAGATCGGTTTCCAATCGAGGCCCAGTTTTTTGGTTTCGAAAAATTCCACTTTGATCTTTAAGACTTTAGAATATATGGAGGGCGAGGATCTGAATAATGTCAATATTTGAGGCCCAATTGTTTGATGAACAAATTTTCTTTTTGATAATAAGCCAACAGTGTGTTTCATCGGTTTTGCGAAAATTCCGCTAGAATTCACGTGCCATTCATTTCCTTACCTATGTATTCCTAGCGGTCTCTTCAGAATGAAATCAAAGTATATTGGACATATAATATGTACATATTTTGTAAAGTATACAATTGGCTGTGTAAATTGCTTGGCGGCATCGGCGGATATTATTGAGAAAAGCGGGATTCTGCTTTTCGACTCTCGATATGAAAGTCTCGAGCACGAAAATGTTCCAAAAATCACTGTAAACACCAGTCAAAATGTTGGGCCAAAATTAATGGAATTGTGGCGGCAAAAAAACAACCGAAATTTGGTGGCACGAAAAATCAAAAATTTTGGCCAATTTTTTGAAATGAGAATTAGGCCCATTATTTACGAGAGTCTTGAGTTACTAAGTCCCCCCCCCCATGAATCGTTAGACCAAAGAGCTGAAATCGTTGAGAGGAATAAGAATCGCCGACAAATAAAACACAATATTTTGTCGAGACTTACGAAATTGGATATTTGAAATAAAAATGGATAAATTTGGTGCTTTGCACAATATTTGCCTAAAGCGATTAGCGAATTAAAATAATAAAAATTAGGCTAATTAAACATTATTTAAAAAAACAAATGTCTTTTATTGTTTCTTTTCGCAATTGGTGCCATCCGATGCAGCGTCCTTCACAATTTACATTGCCACCGTTGTCAAATGGATGATCCCTCGTATAAGCACAACTAGTTGGGTTTAAATATTATTTTAAATCCGAATTAAGCCACAATCTCAGTTAATGCCAAACTGTCGATATCCGTGATTACGATTCGGGATTTTATTTAGTTGTTATCGTGTTTGTAGTATAATTTCAAATCGATGAATCAAAAATAACACTATAAACACAATCAAATTTTAAAACCCGGAAATCCCGATTGGTGTTCAATTGTCTGAAATCATCCTGGTCCTTTTTTTATTCAAATTCGTATTCTTTTATTACTTACAAAAAATCAGCATCAGATCGCGAGACAGCAATGAACGTGTAATATCAGCTCCATTGAATAACAGCGAATCTCCAATAACTGCTGGCACAAAAGGGTCATCATTCGGAACATAATCTAAAAACAAAGTATTATATAGAAAAATAAATTTTAATCAAAGAAATTAAATTTCGATGGGATTTCTGAGACCAATGCTGCATTTCCTTTAATCGAATGCCCATCCGGGGGGGATTTGATTTTAAATTCCGGATACAGTACGAAAGTAGTAAGGGCTTACCTGACAGACATTTCCTAAAAGGGGGGTGTTCAAACCCAAACCTATTGAAGCATTTTGGCGCTCAGTTGTCCAAACATATTGAGGGGTCAGCTGGCACCAGGCCAAAATCTATTGAGGGGTCAGCTGGCACCAGGCCAAAATCTATTGAGGGGTCAGCTGGCACCAGACCAAAATCTATTGAGGGGTCAGCTGGCACCAGGCCAAAATCTATTGAGGGGTCAGCTGGCACCAAGCCAAAATCTATTGAGGGTGTCTGCCGGGTGCAGCCCTTACTACTTACGAATCTTTCAAAAAAGGCTATATGAACAACATTAAGATGTTGGGCCCAGAGATGGTCCTTTATGCAATTTCTTCTCACCTCCCCACTTTTGTGCGCAATTTTCCGGTACCATGTCTTTGTTGGACATTTCCACACCCTCTGGGCCAATGCAGCAAAAGCATTTCCATTTGTCAATGTTTTTCAGCGCGCGTTTGTATTCAAATTTATCTTTGTTCAGTGTTTGTTCGTCCTCAATTTTTTCTCGAATCACTTTTTTAAAATCCTTGGTATCTTCGTAACATTCGGCATCTGTGACTATTTGGCGTTCTCTGGTGCAACCAAATGCATAAAGCTGTCTGAAGTTGTTTTTAACACCTGACCAATTAGCCAAAAATATTATTATGTTTTCAACATTTATGGTTAGCTATTCTTTTCTCTTTATGTTATTAATTAGCAGATGCCGCGTTTGATTCAGTCTCATGTAAAAATCACCAAAAATCGCGAATTTGCCCTATTAATTGACTAAAAAATTGCAAAAAAAGGCATAACCGAAGACCTCAAAACCAAATGAAAAAAATGTTTTTTTACCAGTATCGCACTTTCTCCAATAACAATTTGTGAAATGGTCTTCGCAAATTCTGTCGTGTATGTCATTCAGATTGAATCCAATATTGTTTTCGGTTCGGCATCGTACATTACCTTTTGTTTGTTCCATTGTTTAATTTCGTATAAAAATTTCCTTACCATCGCAACCGCACAACACAAAGATGAACATGAAAACAAACTCAATTTTCATTATAATTTCTCTAAAATAATTGCTTTTGTTATACTTTGTAGGTATTATGTACATACCTATATATGTACATTAATTTTTGTGAACAAAATATTAATCAAATTTTTTCTAAAATAATTTATGTAAATAATTGGATTTTCCACTAAATAATTTTCATTATGAATCACCATCATCATCATATATCACCATCATTCACTGAAGTGCTGACTTTAATAAAAAAATATAATGAATAAAAGATTTAAGAAACGAGAAATGATCGTTATGATTATGTTGGGACAGGACCGGGACTACATTGTCCGCTCATTGCTATTTGAATTTTAAAATGAAGGTTCCAAAGATTGTTCAGTGAAAAATGTGCCGTGAATTGGCCATTTTAAAAAGTAAATTTCATTATTAATCATGATTGACCCGTTCGTGTATCAATTGCTTATAAAAATCGACGAAAATGTGCATTAAATAAGCATAAAAATCGCAGGATAACACCCCCCCCCCCTCCCTCTCCCCCATTAGCCCCCCGCCTCTCCCACCCTCCGAAACACTCTCCCTCTCCACTAGTCTCTCGCCCCGAAAACATAAAATTTTTCCTCATTATAAGTAATAAAATGGTGTCAAAATTGAAAATTGGAACATTTCTTAATAAAATTCATTAAAATTCGACAAAGATTTCCCGGCAACATCTATCTACGACAGCCTCGTAAAAACTTGTTTTGGAGAAAAGAAACTGATTACGGTATTGAGTCTGCTGAATGCCATATCCGACTCAACGACGATATTTCGTGGGCTTATTGGCATTCATCAAAAATCATTTTACTCATCGAACCCTTCTCTATGAATGAGATCGCTACTTTTAATAAAATTCGGATTATTCGGGCTAATGTTTCCTTTTAAATTTCTCTGACGGCATATCCTTCTCCAACAAAAAAAAGACCTTTCGTAAAATCCAAAAATTCGATTGCAAACAAAGTTTTTTGTGTCAAAACCTTTGCTTTTTTGTGCCTCTGTTAATTTTGTACGGAAATTGCATTCTCCTTGGTGATGAAGATCCATCGAAATGATTCACCAATTTTTGAAGAATCATCAAAATGCATTCTAAAAATTTTTCACCAAAAGTTTGTTACTCATCATAGAAACATAAATTCCTGATCAACATATTTTTACACTACCACCCATTTTTGCATCATTCAAAATGACTAAATGATTAATTAAAGTTTTTTTTGCGTGTCTGTCACTTTTATATTATTGAATATTGTAGTTGACGTTCTCTGGCACAATTTGGTGTTCCTTTTTTCTTAGCAATTTTATGTTATTTTACTGTTTGTGTTTAGTGATGAATTTGCCCTCAAATTGTCTCACTGCTTATAGTGCTCTAATGGCTGATCACTCGCGTATTTTGAATGAAAAAAATAAATATATTTTTCCAATTGATTAGGTAAATGTACTAATCGCATTCAAACTGTGGGTTCGAGAAGAGAAAGATCGGTTTCCAATCGAGGCCCAGTTTCTTGGTTTCGAAAAATTCCACTTTGATCTTTAAGACTTTAGAATATATGGAGGGCGAGGATCTGAATAATGTCAATATTTGAGGCCCAATTGTTTGATGAACAAATTTTCTTTTTGATAATAAGCCAACAGTGTGTTTCATCGGTTTTGCGAAAATTCCGCTAGAATTCACGTGCCATTCATTTCCTTACCTATGTATTCCTAGCGGTCTCTTCAGAATGAAATCAAAGTATATTGGACATATAATATGTACATATTTTGTAAAGTATACAATTGACTGTTTAAATTGCTTGGCGGCGTCGGCGGATATTTTCGGACAGTACACTCACTCAATGAATAATACCCTCCCCCTAGCGACCAAATAGGTAGGCCGCGGATTTCGTCGACAGTTTTCCCAAATTCGGCGCATCCAAAATATTTCAACGATGCCGTTTATCTTTTTGTATGTATGGGACGAGGGGGGGGGGGGGGGGGCAAAAAGAAAGAAAGTAAAAAATAAATGATTATTATAATCTCTCCCACCCCCGCCGTCACTTCCACTCCCTAAATACAAAAGTCGGGAATGGTCCACTACGATCCACCATCCAGCAGGGGACATGGGATTTTTGAGTCTACAACATTTGAGTCTGGAGCTTAGTTGGGACAAAAAAAATCACTTTTAAAATGTATCCTTTTTTTTGTAGATAAAGTTTTAACGTCTAGCATCACCTTATCCGTGGCTTCTTTAGACTAGGGGTTGGACCCAGAATGCCATCAGAACAATTCGAGAACCATCCCCAAATGAAACTTCCCTCCTCCCGTCCGCTTTGCGTACGGAGCATTCGGTCTAAATGTTTGAAGGGACAAAACAAAATTCGGACTAAAACGGCATTCCTCAAACAAAACCTTCCTCCCGTCCGTTTCGAGAAAAACCGGACGGACGGAGCATTCTGTCTTTGTGACTTACAAATTAGTGCTGAAAGGGGGGGGGAGAGGGGGGACAAAACAAGTCGTACTGAAACGGCCACACTCAAATGAAATGTCCCTCCCGCCAGCTCAGAAGAGCGGACGGAGCACACCCAGTTTAAATGTTGAAAGGGGACAAAATAATTCGTACTGAAACGGCCATACTCAAATGAAACATCCATCGCCATTTGCATTGGTCTCACATTGCAAACACTCAACTCACAGAGAGTTTGTTTGCTTTCCGCCACTGATGAGCTGAATTTGATGATGACGGAAGTGGCCTTATCAATTTCATCAGCATGATGGGGCGCCGACGGCGACGAAAAGTGTGCCTGCTGCCCTATCTCTCTCTTTTCTCTGATTGATGCCTTTAAAAGCACAGCAGCAGGATCAAACACAGCAGCACAACTGTGTGTGCCCCCAAGTTGTGTTGGACATCATCGGCAGCATTAGCAGCGAAATTGGCTGCTGCACATTGTCACTGTGTATTATTATTTCTTTAATTATTTATTCACTTTGTTGTTGCAATTTATTCCTATTTAAAAAATCACCCCCTTTTTAATCGGATACTCGATTATTTTTTTTTTCATTTTTAAGTTAATTTTTTTTTGTAGTTAATATTGGCTCAGAATCTGGACGACTAGGAAACCATGACAATTAGAGAGCGGACCAGTACCGGATCCGCACCCGTATTTTGCCGGATCCGTGGTACGGGCAACGGCCATTTTTCGAAAAACCCGTACTGACCCGTACCCCGTGCTTTTGGCCAGGATTCGGGTCCGGATCCGGTACGGGTGATCTTCCAGAGTACGTATACGGGTACGGCTTTTGATTTTCTGTTTTCCGCTCTCTAATGGCAATTATCAACGAAATATTCTTACTTCCATCATCCCGAAAAATGGCCCCACACTTTCTTTGAAATATTTTGACAATAATTTGTAAATTTGGAGGTCCCATATCATTTCTCTGCTAATGGTTGCTTATTGTGCAAACAAAACTCACAAAGATTGGTTGCTTGTTTATATGTGTACGAATCGCAGTTTTAGTGATTTGTGTTCTTTGTATTATGATCATTTCAAATGCATTGACTTTCACTGACTCTTACGAACAAATATATTCTAAAATTTTGATCATTTTACTAGACGTTATCCATTGGGGTTGATACTAGTGATCGGACAAAATAATTAATTGATCGAAAAAATCAATTAATTGGACCGATAAATTAAACAATTAGTTGGTCGATCCGGATTTTCGATACACTTAGTTGATACGAATGCCGAAAAAAAAAATCCGAATGCCGTTTATACAAAAAAGGTCTGGACTTCGGAATTTCGGGTCTAAAAAAAAGTCGGACATCGCGAGGCAGCAGATCCATCCTTTGTAGGTTCGTTAAGTGATTTGCAAAATGTAGGCGGCTTTAATCAGTATATTATTCTCCGTAATTTTTTTTTTACCTTTTTTTGATATAACATTAACTTTCCTTTCCCGGATGCCTTTTTTTTTTGTTTCATCGAATTATGTTTGACAATTTCTTATCGGCTGCCATAAAAATGGCAGTCGCTCCACCTCACCCTCATTATAGGCTTCGTTGGCTTGTCGGTACGGGATGGCACCGGTGCTGGGTCGTTCGTTCCTTAAAAAATGTCATAATAAAAATACCAAATTTTGAAGTTTTTGTGACATAACTTTTTTCGCACAATGAAAACCAACTTCTATAAAATTGATGTTTTTAGAAGTGTCCCAATTTGACCTTTTTGACCACTTAATTTAAATATATTTTCGCCAATTTTTGTGTTTTGTTTATCCCTTAAAACCGGAGCCCTGTTTCCCCGGCATTCACCAGAGCCCATTAAAAAGAATTTAGTAGGAAATAAACGATAATTTTTTGTTCGGGTGGAAGCCCGAGAGACAATTGATCCCATTATTTTGTGATCCTTTTCCCCCTTTTGTCTCCCCAATGTTATGTCTCATTTTAATTGTGTCTGCACTTCTTTAGGAATGTGTTAGACACTGTCCAGTCCACTCACTCATTTGTGACCCCCGCCCATTATCCTTCGACACATTTTCTCCTCATCGATCGATATTATTATTTATTTCTTTCTCCAATAAATTATTTATATTATTGGACTTTTGTTTCGGCTCGAGGACCGAACATTTTCTCCATTCAGACACTTAACCAAGCAAAAATTTTGTCGAATTAAATACTAATTATACACAACAATGGCCACCGCTTTAAATGGGAATGTTCATAGCAGCGGCAGCATTGAATGCATAAATGGCGCTGGTATTCATGCCAATAATGGCATTGACCAAAATGGCACAATGCCACAGATGCTGGCTGCGCAAGTGCAACAAAAGATGGCATTATTGAACAGCGCCGTGAGCAAAAAAGCAGCAACGATTGGGTCCATCACCAGCAACAACAACAACAATGTGAAGCAGTATGTGCTGGAGGCAATCCGTGATGCTGATCAGCTGAAAATGCTGGAACAATATGCCGTTGATTATGCACATTCAATCGGTTGGCATCGCATTTATATGCACAAAAAACATTGATCAGAGCGGGGTGATCAAATCATCAGCCAATTATTTAATGACATTTTGTTGCTGGTCGATGATGATCATTCGCTGATCAAAAAATAACCGTATACCCTATATTCGAGGCGTCCCCCCACCTCTAATTAAGCCCACTCGAGGAGTAGGTTGAAAATAAATTCTTATTGAATAAGTGCTCCTCAAAACAAGCCCCCCTCCCCTAAAAAATCCCACTCGGGTCTTTATGCGATCAGACTTAATCCAAATGATTGTTTGTGCCCTACTTAAGGTTTGGTTGCCCCAATGCCGGACCCGCCGGAAGGTAAATTCACCAACATTTATGCCGTGCCACCGCCGATCACGCTGCTCCCGTCGCCGTTCCCCCGTGAACTGTATGAGCAGGCTGTGAATGTGCAGCAATCAATGTGCAAGCTGTACTTTCGCATTGCTTCCGACCATGACTTTTTGATGAACGCCTTCACGAATGTGATCAAAGGTGGGAGTAAAAGTGCAAAAAAGTATGAGCGAAAAAAAAATGAAAAAAGCGTAAAAATGGGCTATTAAAAATGGAAAAATCACTAATATGCCCTTAATATGAATATAAATGTCAAATATGGACATACACCATCTTTATAAATTCTAATGTAATCGCTACTTTTTGTGTTATCGCTTCACGCCTTAAATCTTGCTGGTCTTTTTTTTTGTGACAATAGCCGTAATTCCATCCGGGGGCTCTAACATTCAACCTTCCTCAAAAGAAGGGCTTTATTTCAAGGGGGGGATCTACATCAGGGGGGCATTAATTTAGGAATTACGGTACACTCCATTTTGACGAAATGGGATTGGGTTAGCATTTTGTTTCAGGCAATGGGATTAGGGATTATCTTAGATAAGTGATTGAAAATTAGAAATTTAGGGGACCCGTTTACGGCACGCTTAGTGCAAATTGCCAAATTGGTCCACGACGAGGGCATTCATCAGCCGTTGGCAGTACAATTGCAACGTTCGGATTACATGGCACATTGGGAGCCGTCGAACGGCACGACGGCACTCAAACAAGTCCGGCAGCGGGGCGGTTCAGTGTAAAATTCGGGTTTTTACAAATTTGTTTTCTTAGGTGGAAGTAAATATCGGACCGATCGGAGGGCCCGGCTTTGCCTCTGCCGTTTCAAAATTGCATCGTAAAACCATGGACAAAGTGGAAATTATGCGCGACGGACCGCTGGCCATGCTGGCCAATGCATACGCGCCAGTGAACAGAACACGGCAGAACATTGCCTACACACTTTATCACACGTGGTAGAGTGACGGCAAAAATGCCATAATTCGGCGACGACTGAATTTGGGGACTGACCAAAACAAGTCCAAGCTGTTCAAATGGGATTGGTTCCAACTCCCGGGTTGGTTCTCCCACATTTTTTGATTAATTCTGATTACGTAAGGTCCCGGTATGCCGGTATGTTTCCGATTCTGACACACAGTTTTAGACAGTTCCCCGACATTCTTATCCCCTCAAAGGCTATGTGAAAAACCCTATATTCATCCGGGATATAAAAAAAGATGCTGAAATATCGGGCCTAGACCAACTACGAATTCTTTCGTTTCAATTTGATTGAGTTTATCCTATCGCTGTTATAACCTTCGATCCGTATTATTTTTGAGTCTATGGGTCGTGATGTCCGGCAGATTGGGTCGCGCTCGACCCGCTACGCAAATTTTGTAAATAGGTAATATTATTGGCATTTAAGGAAATTGTTCGGCGACCCAAAGGCGGTGTTCCTTTTTTTGGACAACCCAAATATCACACACTTTGAGCAACATCAGTTCATCGAGTTTGAGGTGGAAAAGTTGGGCAAACAGGACGGCCATTTGGTGAAAGTGGTGACAATGACATTTACGGAAGCATCAAAAAGGTAAAAAAAATTAAAGAAAAACCCTTGAAAGCCCCCTTCACTCCAATTAAGCCCCCCACCCCAATCTATAAAGCATTTTTGAGGGGGATTTAATAAGGACACCCCTTTTTAATCCCACCCCTTAATTAAGTCACTGTAATAAAAGCCTCCCTGTTGAATGGGGTTGAAAAATAATGCAAATTAAATCCCCCAAATTAAATTTCCTCTCTAATAGAGCCACCCCCATTGACATGGTTGAAAAAAGTGACCCCCTCTAAATCTCAAATACTAACCCCACCTCCTTTATAATAAAGTCTACATTCTAATAAATCTTCTCTCCTATATAGGCCCCCACTTTTTTTATAGGGAGGCGGGAGCGGGTTCAAAAAGTGAACTACAATACTTCTAAAAATCTTGCTCCTATAATAAAACCCCATCTTCCGCTTACATTTGAATGAAATCATTGTTTCCTGACATATATTTTTTTAATTTGCCACTTGCAGAATGTCGCTTAATGAAACTGGCGACTTTTCGTTGTATTTGGACGGCACCACGCGTGTTGCGTTGGTACAAATTGCTGACGGCAATGTGCCGGAGGAGTACCCGACGGAGCGCGAATGGGCCGCGCGGACAATGATGGAACGCTCAAGTGCCATTCTGTCGCCCAACATCCGTTTCCAATTGTGCTGCACCAAAAAAATCCAGCAGGTGGGTCGTTTTGGTCCCTGTTTTTCGACCAATGTTGGGGACAGAGTAACGAAACCGCGGTATTTAGCGATTAGCGAACTAATTTATTTGTGAATCTCAGTTTACAGTTTTATAAATTTACTCGTTTAAACCCGAAGCCCGCTGATTTTTTAACCCAAAACAAAATTCTAATTTTCAAATGTCCAATCGAAAATAGTTTTTTTTCCCCCAATGAGAGGTAATATTATTGTTGAGTTCCAATTTCAGCCATTAACCAATTTATAACTAATATTTAAATGCCTTGGGCGGCATTATAAGGGTGGTCGGCTTCATGGAGGGGGAAGTGGGGCTTTATTTGACTATTTCCCCATTTTCTTAGATTTTGGCTAAGCCGGGCATGGTTGAACGCTTCCTCCCCAACGACCCGAAACGCTGTGCACAGCTGCGCGACACATTCACTGGACTTTGGGGACTCGAGGAGGACGATCAAGCGACCAAAAAAGTGATTGAGGTTGGATAATTTGTTTGGTTTTTTTGAATAATTTAATTAATTTTTTTTTAATTGAAAAAAAGTAATATTGAAATTATTTTTAATTAAAGGCTTACTTTTTTTGTCTGGCCTGTCTCCAAATCTTGTGAAAAATATTGTGTAATAATTTCAAAAGCTATTCCATTCATTTATAATTGGATTTTTATTTATTTTTTTTAGGATGCCATTCGATCACCGCCCAATTATGTGCTGAAATCGCAGATGGAGGCCGGCGCTGGCAACCACTTTGACGAGCAGGTGGCTGAAATGTTGCAACAGTTGAGCAAGCAGGACAGGGGCGCCTATATTCTGCAGCAACGAATAAAGCCATTGGTGGTCAAGGTTGGGCATCAAAAAAAGTGATCAGGATCAGTTAAGGGCGGGGTGCATCGCGAGAGTTTATGGGACGCGTTTTTTTTCGCTAGGACAAATGATCCAATGGAGATAAAAGATCTAAAATCTAAAAATCGAGAAAAGGTCCATAAGACAAAAAGGAATGTTCCCGATCATTCAGTCTTAACGTCATGGCTTAGTGTGTCATTGACATTCCTCCTGAATTACGTATTATTGTATTGCAAATCAATTAACTTCAAAATTCCCTCCCCAAGAATTTCCTCATGCGACAAATGAAGCCGGCACAGTTGGAGGAAGTTGTGGGTGAATTGGGCATTTACGGCTCACTGATCGGCGACCATTCGAGCGGCCGAATTTTGCACAACGCTTTTGATGGGCACACAATTCGAAGCAAAGTATGGCGTATTAGGCAGGGAGCAGGGTGGCTTTTTTCCATCTTTTAGTGGCATTTCCCACCTTTTTTGAGTTTTGTATAGATTTAAATTTTAGGTCACCGTTCCGGAACTTTTTATTTGGCATTTGATGGGTGATGCTACGCATTTATTTCCGATTAGAAAATAAATAAAAAGAATTAATCTAGTGCTTAAATGGTTTTTAAAAATTAAGCAACGGTAGTTTTCCTATTAGAATTTGCATTTTTATTTTAATAGGAGTCTATGCGCAGGCAGGGAAAAATTATGGTTTCGAATTGTGAGAAAGAAAAATTTTTGGAATGGCTTTCAGATTCTTAAAAGATTAGGTGTCGGGTTTTAGGTTGTCTAGTCTACCAGCCTACGACACTTTTTGGGAGAGCTGCCCATTGAAAATGGGTGGCGTCGTGGGTTCGAGTCCCACCGGGGCGGTTTCGTTTTACTAAATGATTTTTTTCCAACATTTTTGCAGCGCTCGGACATGAACCAGGGCGGAGTGGGCTGTGGCAGTGGCGCAGTGGACTCGGCACTGCTTTTCCCCATGGCAGAAATGATGGACGAGGGCCAAACAACGGACATTTGACGTTTTTTTGTCGATCAAAAATTCAAAAATATAATCATTATTTATGAATCCCAATTTTAACAATTAACAATAATAATAGCCTTATATTGTGTGTTTTTTTTTATTAAGGAAGAAGAAAGAACGATAAAGATTATAAAATTCATTTGTCATTGCTTTTGCTGCTTGCAATCTTATCAGCGTATCCTAATCGAATGTTGGCGATTAGCTTAGACGCTGGTTCGGCTCGGCTTAAACTAGTCAATTAATTGTGTTTGGTCCGAGTTTTCAGTCTATGCTCTTGAGCGATCGGACACTGACATTTCGCCCTCCCATCGCAAAAAAAGCCTGATCAGCGCCGAAGGGTGAAGAGAATGGGAGGGGGGAGAGGTGACAAAAGTGAGGTGGAGCTGGATGGCGGTAAATAGCTGCTTGCGGCACCACCGACAAGATTTGGATGAGGGGGGCTTGTCGGGACCCCCGGTGAACAGCTTCGGCTGGTGGGAGCTGTTTTGACGCGCTGACGACTCGGGACCACTCCCTTACACTTCCGGCACCGATTGGGAAGGATTAGGCTGGGGAGGTCGGTGGAGACGGCGGCTGCCAGATAAGGCAAGGGACTTGGGACGGGAATGGGCGCCTTGGATGGCCCCGTTCGAACTTTGCCGATAACGAACGCTGAGAAGGGTTCGACGCCCTTATTCGACCTTTAGACTCCGAAACTTTTTACCAACAATTTATTGAGCGAATGGAGAGGACAGCGAAAATTGGGCAAATTTCCCAACAGATAAAAAGCGATCAATTCGTTCAAAACAAAAATATGTGAATTGGATGGCAATGGAAAAATGAGCACACAGAAAATAGTGACGGAAGAGACAGACCCCGAAGGTTAGAATGGGCCGGCTTAAATAGACAATTTCCCCGGAGGGCGTATAAATTGGAATGGGCAAAAAATAGTGAATGCCGGAAAAGTCAGACAAAGAGAAAATGAGATGAGAAAAAGTGGTACAGAGGAGCACTTTGCGGGGATGGGACAAATCGGACAAAGAAATGAATTTACACATTTTTGGCCGAAAGCAGGTGCAATTCAAATAGTTAGCAATTGGAGATAAATTGGCTGGGAAATTGGTTAACATTTGAAGGCAGAATGAAATGAATAAAAAAGTGATTAAAGCGATTAGGTAAAGTGGGAATTGAAATGAAAAGGATGGATAAATTGAGAGTAAATGTGAACATTGATCGCTTTCCTCAACCATTCCTCTGATGAGTCGGGAAAGGTCCCGATTATCGGCGCCAATTCCCCCACTTCTTTTTCTTCTGATAATGAGCAGCGGGACGGCGAAGGTACACATTTTCGGGAATGGATCGGGCCGAATCCCCGAATTTGTCCTCCTCATCGCTGCACATTTCTTCCCACACGTATTTTCCATCTATCCCCTGGCGGAACACCAACACTTTTGCCCGATTTGGCGGGCTTGGTCCCGCCTTCTCGTCGCCAAATGCTTTTTTGGCGACACAATCGGTAAATTACCGGTTTACCGTTACCGTTTTACCGAAAATTGAATTTGATTTACCGCGGCAATTACTGAATTTCGGTAAAAAAAGATGCACTGGTAAGAATGGAGATATAAGTGCCAAAAATGACAAGGGAAAGTGGTGGTAATGAAAATTATAGAATAAATCAGACCAAAAGAGTAATTCTATAATGCCGAATGGTTTTGCTGTAAGTTCTTTTGATATATTTGGTGTGGGTTTGAACCCCTCGTAAATCTTTTAACGACTTTTATCTCCATTTTTATGCGATGTAAATAAATGTTCAAATTCTCTAATAATTTTTAATATTTTTTCGAGGCTGTTTTAGGAAATCTAAAAGAAAACAGCAGCAACCTGTAACATAATATTAAAAAAGTAAACTTGTTACGACCATTTTTCTTAACAAACACAGCTAAATTCTCAAAAATTTTTCCGGCGGCGCCTATCGGCACCGCCTGAATGCCTTTTGCCGCACACTAGTAACTTGAAAGCATAAAATCGTATGGATCCATTAAATATGTAAGACACAAAATAAAACTAAAAACTGAAAATGTTGAGAGAATTTGAATGCTTTATGCACAGCCGAGGGAAAATTTAAATATTTTAAGTGATTGTTAAGAATGCGCATAAATTCTCTTCAAAAGCCATTTTATTTCAAAAAAACAAACATTAAAAATTGAAATTTTATTGGATTATTTGAAGCCAAAACTGAATTGTTCGGCGTTGAAAATTTTCAAAATGATTTGATGAGGCGAAAAAAAATCCAACAATTTCAACGCTAATTTTTAGATAGCTGTTCGTTGCATAAATAGGTATAAGACCTTGGCAATTGGAAAATCATAAATTTTTTGAGAGAGGATTAATCGTTTAGTTTCTGCTGAAGAATTACTTCTAAACACACTAAGCTTTTTAATTACAATGATTAAAGAAATCGGTAGGTAATAAAAAAGTTAGCGCTCAAAAATCACTTATATGAGGTCTCTACTCAACTCACCATTTTTCTCGCCATTGCAAACGACATAGCAGCTTAGCCACTTTTGTCCGTGTATATTATAAATCCTTGCGTCTATGTTCCAGAGAAGGCCATATATTATCACAGGCTCGCCGACGCGTTGACTGCCATGAGCAGCACGCGCAAATTTCGATACATTTTCGATTTTGAAAATAATCTTTACGCCGTAAGACCGTCGCTTTGTTGGAAAAAGCAACGGATATTTTAGAGGTAAATCACAATTTGGGTGACAATTGTACTGAAAAACGCTGAGCATCTCTTCATTCGTCAGCACATCGGTCGGTACTTAAAAAGGGAGAGGGACTCAATTAAAAGATTTGTAGACAAAAAACGGGGCGGATAATTGATGGATTAAGCCGCCTACCAATATGCTTGGAAAAGTCATCTTTAGGAATGCGTGGGAGACGTATTTTGAACAGTGCCGGGCCAAGAGCGGCACGCCGATTCTCCGCCGAACATTCCATGCCATTCCGACGGCATTGTTCGTCCGCCCAGCAAAGTGCCTAATTAATGAGATTTGACAATTAAATTTAAATAACAAATTTACCGCATTCCAAATTGTAACTTCTTCACCAATCACCAACTGATCACGGTCCAGAATTTCGCTCAATAATTGTTGATCAATTTGTAAAAATGCATCCGATTGGATCAAAGCTTCAGCATTCTTATCGATATATTTCAAACAACGGCAAGCGATTTCCCAAAAAGTAAAATAAATAAATGAAACTAAAATTCATATACCTCTTCTCCGATTAATTGGGCTTCAGCAAACGCGAGGAACACATTATATTCTTTAAGATACTCCAAACATGTTTTGATCAAGCCGGTGACCAAATATTTTTTGGCTAAATAAAAATGAATGTTTTATTTATTAAAATGCCATTTTTGGAAGTTTTACTGACCCGCGTTGAGAACTGCCATTGCATTGTCTCCGTTAAGTCCACTCAAATCATCCGCATAAATGTAGTCCAACATTGTCTTGAACACGTCAGGCTCAACATCAGTGACCTCTATAGCAGGGCTCCGATCTGGAAATTTTCAAAATCAGAACATCCAGTCCAAAAAATCAGATTTTAGGGTCCAAAATCAGAACATTACCTAAAATGCTTGCGCAGCAATAATATATCAATTTATTCAAGTAAATTAGTATCAAATGCCATATTTTAGATTACATATGATCATTTTGAGCATTTTTTTCGGACTTTAAAACAAAAAATCAAAAATTCT
>JAKKIK010001107.1:0-19221 GCA_024500135.1 Heterodera carotae | reverse complement strand
CGTCCGCAATTGTCGCGTCCGCAAAAGTCGTCCGCAATTGTCGTCCGCAATTGTCGCGTCCGCAATTGCCGATCCGCAATTGTCGCAACACCGAAAATCCAACACTCGGAAATATGTACGATACCCTCTCCCCGCCCCGATTAGTATTAAAAAACGACAAATAGGTAATTAAATTGTTACAAATTTTAAAATCCGAGGGGTTCGCACCTCATTCGTGCCACTTGCCTCTAATCTGATGGTGTCCGATTACCGAGTGTCAGATTATTAGGGAGTCGTATTTTCAGTTTTGTCGGGTTATACGGGTGTCGGGTTTTCATGAGGAGCCCTAACCATATTTTGTCTTATTTTCGCGAGGGCTACCGACCGCCTACCGAGAGTCCAAAAGTTTGGGTTCGCGTGTCTAGCTGGCCGTTATTTTAAATGCCATTACTCTAATCCCTACCATTGTTTATTATTTATTAAATCCCACTAATCCCCCCCCCCAATTGGATTTTAAATCCCACTAATCCCCAATTGAATTGTTTAAAATATTCATTGCCTATTGGAGAGAGAGTAAACACCGATTCCCCATCATCGATCAACACCCAATCAATTGGAAGTGATCGGGGAGCATTATTTTGTGTTGTGAGTCATCCCATTTAAATTCTTGTCCCCGGGGGGGGGGGTGTATTAAAGGGATGGGAAGGCTGTTTCATCCATCGAATCAACAGAGATAAATACACATTTGTGTGTGTGTCTCGTCTCCATCGGCCTTTGAAGGAGGGGAGGGAGAGGGGGAGGCAACAATTGGAGGGCATTGATCACATAGAGCCCTCCACACTCATCAGCAACGGACCCCGGCGGCGGTGCCCATCGTCCATCAATTCCCCCCCCCCCCCCCCCATCTCTTTTCTAATTCAGCATCCTCCTCCATTTGCTGTGTGTACCTCCGCACATCCCTCCAATCGATGATCCCCCCCCGCGCCGGGGGGTTGGAACTTTGTGGCTACGCAGTTGATGGGTAAAGATTGGTGGGAGGCGGGGGGGGGGCATTGGGGCAAGGTGGGTGAGATGAGAGGTTGTTGTTGTTTTGTGGTGGTAATGGTGTGGGGGACGCGGTTGGGGACGCCCGCGGGGACATTGGCGGGGGCATAAGGGAGGGGAAGGGCCGGGGGGGATGTACAGAGGCAGAGTAAGGAGGAAATGGAACACAATGAACGCATTTGGATCCCCCCCACCCTCCCGGCGCCGCGCATTCAATTTGAAATCCGTCCGTCCTACCTTTCCTTCCCCTGCGGTGATGTGTCCCCTTCCCCCCTTCCGCCGTCCCCCCCTCCCCCCCCACAAAATGCTCTTCCTTTGTGTCCACACCAACCAACCAAACGGTCGTCGTCGCACAGTTAGCCTGCTGACTGCTGCTGCTGGTGACAGTCGGTCGGCTGGGGCGATTGCGGTTGGTTGGTGGGATGATGTGATGATACCCAACTTTTTAATTTTTTTTTTCAAATTTTTTTCAGGGGGCTTGCAACCACAGGGGGGGGGGGGGTTAGGTTGCGCGATGAGTGGAGCGAGAGAGAGAGACTGGTTTTCCAACCAACCCAAAATTCAGCCGGTTTTTGTTTAGACCAAAAACTAACTGTTCTCTCTCTCTTTCTCTCTCTCTCTCTCTGATTAATTGCAAAATGTCTTAGTCATTTTAAAAAATGAAATAAAAGTAACCAATATGTTCATTTGCCTTGGAGACATAAATTTTTTAATAATAACTTTTCGTAAAACGGATGGGCACGGTCCAATTTTTGCCTAAAAATTTTGGTGCCGAAAATGGGCTTATTTGCCATTTGTCCAGTAAGAAAGATATTTTGTCCCGATCAGAGGCACTTTGTCCGGTGAGCTTTTGTCTGTTCTTATTCTGACTGTTGTCATTTGTCTATTGGGTTTTCAAAAATGGACTCACTTGCCGTTTGTCCAAGAAAGATATTTTGTCCCGATTTTCCAATCATCGGAGACACTTTGTCCGGTGAGCTTTTGTCTGTTCTTATTCTGACTGTTGTCATTTGTCTATTGGGTTTTCAAAAATGGACTCACTTGCCGTTTGTCCAAGAAAGATATTTTGTCCCGATTTTCCAATCATCGGAGACACTTTTTCCGGTGAGCTTTTGTCTCTTTTTATTCTGACTGCCGTCATTTGTCCCATTTTCTTGGATATGTACTTTTCCTTTAATTTTTTAACATTTCGGCATCCCCCCGGGGCGCATTACATTTTCTCCATTTCTCATCGATGGAAGATTTCGCCCCCCCCCACAAAATCGTTTTTTATGGGAAGCTAAACTTGCTTTATCCTCCAGTCCCCTCCCCCGGCATAACTCCCATTTAAACCCTCGTCGACCCACACTCGCCCCTTAGGGGGGTCGTGCCGCGTGCGCAAATTGTCTCACCGCCCATTTCATCCCTCCTGTCCCCCCCCCCCCCCGACCCTTGCCGCTGGTGTTCAAGTGACCCAGAATTGCACAGCCCCCTGAGCATCATCGACCCCCCCCGCCCCCCCCCCCCCCCGCCCCTCCCCCCCCCTTCGCTCCCTCTTCAAATGATTGACCGCAATCGAACCCCCATTTTCGCCCATTCCTTACCTCGGGGGCGGGGGGGGGGGATATTCTTCGAAGAATCGGGCTGCCCTTCGCCGAGGGGGATAGAGTGTCTCCTCAAATCATTGCCCTTACGCCCGGGGGTAGGGGAGCGATGGGGGATTTACTCATTGAATCGTTGCCCTTAGACCTACCTCTCCATTCCTCCACCAAATCCGATCAAATCCGCTGCCGATCGGCGCGTATTTTGGTGGTGGGAAGGAAGCATGCGGTTCAAATACGCCCCGAGGTCGATGATGATGGCGACCATGTTTTCAATGGCTGGGGGGGGACCTGCGCGGGATAGAAAAATGGCACGGATTGAGTCCGCGCGCCATAGGCCCCCGCGGTGCTTCCAATTCATTAATTTTTGTTGGTCAAGAAGCGCTTGAAGGGGGGACGCGCGGGAGAGACCGCGCGTTAAGTGACGACTTCCGCCGCCCCCAGCACTCCTTCCCTCCCCCATTCCCCTGGAGGGGGGATGTCATATATCCGAAGGAACAACTCTCTCTCTCTCTCTCGTAACCATTCCGATCCGACCCTGTCGCGCTCGCGGCTCTCCAAAATATGGATCAACCGACCGAGCGACATCGCTCGAGGATGATTGTCCCTCCGCGCGCGCGCGTGCGTTGATTTACAGAGACTTGACCCGAAATGAAGCGCCGCTCCTTCCCCTTGGGGGGAGGGGCGGGGGCAGACTCAAAACCAAAAGCACCCGCAAGTCAAAAGCCGACCCCAATTTTGGGGGGCGCGTGGTGTCCGCGCGTTCAAAAATGATTTAGCACAGACATACTTTCATCATCATTGACGGACAATTGAATTGCACTTTTCCGATCCGAAAATCGCGTCGAATTTTTTTTTTTTGTTTGTTTTTTCTTATGCTTTATCCAATCAATTAGCTTTATTCTCTGGTTTCATCGCTTGAAAGGATTTTATTTGAGATTTGGCCTAATCCAGTAAGTCACATTATTCCTAAAATAAAGCCCCCGGGGAGTTTGTTTTTCAACTCCTCTCAATAAGGGGTGGGGGGGGGGGCTCTATTACAAGCAGCAGGGGGGAGGCATGGTTATTTTCAGCGGAGAGGGAAATTTGGGGCCGGCCATTTGGGCCCCAGCCGAATTTTTGGATCATTAACTTTTTTTTTCTTAGCCAGCCACCACCATTCATCATAGTCAACTCATCCAATCCATTTAAAAAAGGAAAGGGGGGGGGCTTTATTTTAAGGGGGGCTTTAATTTTGGGTGTACAATATAATGGCATTTGTCGTTATCGCAATATTGGACCGTATCCCCCGCGTTGTTCGAACTAGCGGCAGCAGTCAGTTCGCCGCGCGAGGTCACATTACCAAATCCGGGTTCCGCGAGTCGCCCGCCCGATTGGGAGCCTAAATCCCGGACCGAAATTTGTCCCAAAATTGCCGAACCCGGACTTCCTACCACCGGACAAATGCAAAAATATTATTACAGTGACAACCAAAAAAAATGTATGCCGCGGGGCACGCTTTTTGGTGCGGCACGCACTTTTCGGCGCCGTTCGCGCACCCGCGGCGCGTCCTTTTCCGTCTCAGTTCGTCCCCCCCATTTTTCATGTCACCATTCATCATCATCATCTTCATCCATCGTCATCTCATCCCGTCCAATTTCAAATCCATCAATTAATGCAAACAGACAAAAAAAAAACAAAAAACAACGCGCGGCGGTCGACGGGCTCGACGACGATAAACCGCGCGACGCCATTAATTCAAAACCACTCTCAAGCATATCCCTCCCCCCCATCATATCCCTCTCCCCATCCCGCCAGTCTCAAGCATATCCCCCCCCCATATCCCGTCAAATCCCATTTAAAAGCCAGCAGATGCTTTCATCAGTCGATCGCCGCCACATTTTGTAAATTCCAGGAGCAAGAAGCGCGCCCGCTTTATGTTTTTGATCATCCTCCCAAAGAGGGCCAGCCACCAACGGCCGTTGTCTAATCAATCAATAAATCAATATTGATTAATTTTGGGAGAGGTGGGCTTGCTCCTCCCCGCCATTCCCGACGTGCCTTTTCGGGGCATCCCCCGGGACGTCTCCCCCGATACGGAATATGCCATCCCCGTTAATCCCCCCCGGGCATTCTTGCCATTGAAAAGTGTCGGAGTCTCTGCTGCTATTGTTTATCTGCTGGTTGGTGCGGGGGGAGGTCGGTGCCGGAAACAAAAATTTTTTTTTTCAGTCCACAAAATTTTTTGATCGAATTTTTTTCATGCCAAAAAAATTTTTTGCACGAGCGCAAAAGTGCACACACTCGAAAATTTTGCTGCACTTTTTACAACATTTTTCCACTCAATCCTCCACTTTTTGGACGACGACGACGACACAATTGGCCCAATCCAATGAGTGTCCCCCCCCCCCCCCCGGCCATCCCCCTAATTCGCCCCCCCCCAAATTTTCCATGGTCGTCCTTTTCGTCAACAAAAACAGGCGGACCGGGCCCTGCCACGCCATTTCTCAATGCAATGTTGTTGTTGTGTTTGTTTGTTTTCTGGGTCCCTCGATCTTGACAAGGGATGGCGATGTGGCCTGGATTTCATAAATCCATGGATGCGGGGGATATATTTGGGCGGCGGCTATATCCGCTCGCCGATTCCCCAAAATCCAAATGCCCGCCGGCGCTGCCAAATCGTTCCCCGGCAAAGTATCCAAACTGGGACAACAGTAACGGGACAATCAACAGCAGCAAGCAGTGTTGCTACGGGGTCGGCTGCCAAAAGTGCCGCCGAATAAGGCTTACAAAAAAAAAATTCAAAAATTTTAAGCCTACCTAATTTGTGGAAATTTACCGAAAAATTAAAAAAAATAGTTTTTTAAATTTTATATACCTATATTGCACCCAGATTTGCAAAATCACCCGATTTCTAATCGGGTATCCGATTTGAAACGAACATCGAAATGTTTTAAATCGGGTTGCCAAACATGTAGGGGGCAAGGCATTTAAAACTCGAAACTAAGTACGATTCTAGGTCGGAATTCGAACAATTTTTTAACGGGGAAAGATTTTTAAATTTTCGGTTTGGGGGGGGGGGGGGGCTAATGGGGGATATTTCGAGGGAGACTCCAGCCCCTTTCCCCCGGCTAATACGCCCCTTGGCATTTGTGTCATTGCGGCAATTTTGGCTCTTATTCATGCCAATGCCAACAATTACACACATTGAGTGGGTCTTCTGCCCGCTCCCCCCCCCCGGCGCATTTTGTGCCATACATTTACCTAATTAGGTAGCTTGGGGGTAAGGAACACCGGCCACCGAAGTGGCTGCATTTTAAATTTCAAATTATTTCTAAATGGGGCGCTCGCTTCCTTCCCGACTCACCCGATCACTGAAAACTTAGCTATTTTCTGCAAATTTTCTTTTAACTTCTATCGATCGATTCTAACCTTTAATAGAAGCCCACCCCCCAATTGAAGTCCTCCCTCTGACAGAATCCCACTCAAGGGGGTTATTACAATAAAAAACAAACCCGCCTCCAATTAAAGCGCCCCCCGCCCGCGAGGGGCTGTCTATTGAAAATCGAAGCCCCCACTAAGTGCCCCTATTATAGAAGCCCCCTGGTCGGGTATTGAAATAGGAGCCCCCACTCCTTTTGAAGTCCCCCTCTTATAGAAGACCCCCCCCTGGTCGGGTATTGAAATAGGAGCCCCCACTCCTTTTGAAGTCCCCCTCTTATAGAAGACCCCCCCTGGTCGGAATATTGAAAATCGAAGCCCCCACTAAGTGCCCCCTTGTAGAAGCCCCCACCTCCTGAGGGGGTATTGCAAATAGAAGCCTGCACTCTATTTGACTTGTCCCTCTTATAGAAGCCCCCCCCCCTCTCGAGAGATTTGATGCCCTCCCTCAAGGTGATAATGAAACTAATCCCCTTTCCATTAAAGCAATTGTTGTTGTATTGTGCCCTCCCATTTCGGCCACTACAAAAATGATGCCCCGGGGGCATCCAAATTCGCTCCTTTGTCTTTTGTTGCCGCCGGCACTTCTCCTCCTCGTTGTGTGCCCGTCGGCGATGCTGGCACAACAACAACAACACAACCACCATGCCGAAACCGTTGTGCCGCAACCGGCGTTACCGCCGCTTGTCGTCGGCACTGATCCGCCGCCGCCGGCGGCGGCTGCCGCGGCTACCAGTGCCGCACCGGATCAACCGCTTGCGCCGCCTATGTGGCCGGATTTGGACATTGCCCAGCCGACAACGCAACCGCCCCGAAATTAGTGAGTGTGTGTGTGTGGTGGCATTTTGTTGACGGGGTGGCCGGGAGACTGCCCGGATATGGATATAAAGCCACGGATACATAAATCAGATTTGTACCTATTAATCCCGGTTGGCCCAATTTTTGGGAAAATCGGCATTTTTGTTAACCCGCGGGGGCTTTTGTCAGTCTGTATTTGGTCAATTTTGGAAGAATTTAGATCGTGTTAATCGGGATTAAAATCACTGTTTTTGTGGATACACATTATTCCGCCCACCATACACTAGTGATGTAACGGGTTGGGAAAAAGTTCGGTTTTCGGGTCGGGAAAAACCTTGGGTTTTTCGGGTCTCGGGTTCAGGTTTCGGGTCGGGAAAAAATTCGGGTTTCGTGTCTCGGGTTCGGCTTTGCATCATTGGCACACACATACACACAGTTCCGCCTCGTATTTGGTGATTGCGCCCAAAATTGTGCGGCCCGGTCTGCCGTATGCCGTGTCGGTGAACATCCTGCGCAGTGCTGAGCCCGACCACATTGTCCGGGTGGAGATCCGTGACGGCAAAAATGAGACAGTGGGCGCCCGCGTGGTCAGCAACTTTCGCACCGGTAAGTCGGTCAGTACGGCAAACGTCAGGGATATGTGCCGGATTTTTTCGGAATTCTGCACTCACCTTTTGTCCGAATATGTCCCTGTGATTTGATTGTTGGGCACAGTCAGCGGAAAAACCATCCGAAGTACCCACTTTGGGGGAGTGAGGGGAGGGGCGTCAATTGGAGGGGGTAGGGACACCAATTTACGGGGGTATGGGAGGACGTCAACTGGAGGGGGGGGGGGCATTAATTGAGAGAGGACTTTAAATTGGAGGAAATATGCTAATTTGTAAGCTATGCTTTCATAGGAATGCCGCAAACGGTTGCAGTGGAAAATTTGTCGGAGGAAAGTTTTTTGTCCGACGAGGACTACTTTGTTTATGTGAAGGCGGAAACGGTGAGATTTGCGCGGGTGGCAAAACCCCGGCGGGGAACATTTTATTTTTATTTTTTTGCAGATCACTTCCAAGACAATCTTCGAGGACAGTGCCCGGGTGCAGGTAATCATGACACACACACACAGATATGATCACAGGGCATCTAAAAAAACTTTTTGATCCAGGGGTTAAATCCCGACCCTTCGGGCGAGACTGGGTCGTTGGTCTAGTCGGGGAACTGAGACAGTGGTCCGGTCGGGGTCAAAGGTTCGATTCGGTCGGATATTCAGTTCACTGGTCTGATCGGGGATTGGGTCATTGACCCGGTCGAGGAATCGGTGTCATTGATCCGGTCGAGGAATCGGTGTCACTGATTCGGTCACGGTTCATTGTTCCGGTTGGGAATCGGGTGGCATTGATCCGATCATGAATCGGGTGGCATTGATCCGGTCATCGGGTCAGATCCGGTCGGGGAATCGGTGTCATTGATCCGACAGGAATCGTGTGCCATTGATCCGGTCATCAAGTCATTGACCCGATCAGGAATCGGGTGGCACATTGATCCGGTCGTAAAGTCTTGTCAGAGTGGTCAGGGAATAGTCGAAAATGTCGGGTACATCGAGGTCCGGCTTAACCCCTCACAATAATTGACAATCCTCACCAAATCCTAAAATCGTAATAATTGTGGCACCAATTCAATTCCAGTGCAGCCCAAAGAGTGTGTCCATTTTTGTGCAGACGGACAAGGCCATCTACAAGCCTGGCACCACAGGTGTGTGTTAAATTTGGGACGGGACAAAAGCTCTATTGGACAAATGGGCTTCCGGGGGACAAAATGAAATTGTGGACAAATGGTCTCGCGACCGTTCAACCGGGATTTGACTGGAATTTTTAGGGGAGTCTAAGTATCAAAATATCTGCTTACCAAAACGTTCAAATCGGGATTTTGTCATTTTTTGGACGAGATGGCATTTTGTCACTTTTTATATATAGGAGTCGGGATGTTTTGTCATTTTTAAGAAAATCAGTTTGTCATTTTTTGTAAGAGTCGGTCGGGATAAGTTGTCTTGGGTCAAGGCCCTTTTCTTGTAAGAGTCTGGAAGGGATTTTTTCGATGTCGGGATTATGCCGGCGGCACATAACTACGACGGAAGTTGGCATTTTCTTACGCACTATTGTACAGTACACTACCGTATCCTGGTGGTCACGCCTGACTTGCTACCGTACACGGACCCGGTCAGCGTGTACGTGGAGGACCCCAACCAAAATCGGATTGCCAACATGCCGAAGCTGCAACTGCGCAAGGGCGTGCACACGGGCGAACTGCAGCTGTCCACGGAGCCGCCGCTGGGCAATTGGCACATTCGCGTGCAAACCGCCGGCGGCGTCAAGTTTGCCAAGGAGTTCAGCGTGGAACGGTCAGTCAGTCAGTCAGCGTGATGCTTTTGTACCAGGGATTAGAAATCGGAAATTTTGAAAAAATCAGGATCAGGATATTTCGGAAAATGGACCAGGACAAAATTTTTCAAGATTTCATGATTCGAATCCTGATTTTTCAGGATACGGGTCCTGATTGCCATTTTTTGATCAGGATTCTGACTTAAAATTTTAAAATATGCTGAACTACTAAAACAAAATTACTTTTCAGGATTTGAATCCTGATTTGTTCTGGGGGGTGGGTTCTATTACCGGGGGTTCTATTTTCGGAAATACGGTATCAATTTCAGTTATGTGCTGCCCAAGTTCGAAGTGAACATCAAAACGCCATCCTTCATCACCATCAACGATGACCTGACCGTGCAGCTGAGTGCCAAGTACACCTACGGCAAGGGCGTGCCGGGCAAAGCAAAAGTGAACATTTGAAGCAATCAATACATATTTGAATGTTTATTGATCGGTCCAGCGGGCGTACCTATTTTGAGTGATCGGGCATTCGTTTATTTCTGATCACCTTAGCTCGATTGATCACTCGCACGCGCGAATTTTACGGCATTTCTTAACCTGTCCCTGGCCTTTTGACACAAATTACATTTATTGTCCCCACTTATGGATTGGGTCATGGCATTGGCACTAATCCTTTTAATGAAAATCAATCCTGGGGGGATATCCGGCCAGGGATTTGGCACTAATCTTTTTTATGAAAATAATTCCTGGGGCGATATCCGACCAGGGATTTGGCACTAATCCCTTTTTGTTGGAAATCACTTCCCCAACCACTCCAAAAAGGTGCGCATTGGTCTGCCCTTTCCGCGCTGGACACCTCAACAATTGTCGCTGGAGGGCGGCGGCACATCAAAGCTGGAGGAGGCTGGCATTGAGCGCAGTGTGAAGCTGAACGGCATGGGCGAGGCAACCATGACATTTGACAATTCGGAACTGCGCTCGCGCAAAATCATCATGGACTGGGGCGGCAGCACCATTCAGGTGTCTTGGGGGGAGTGACAAATGGACGACTTAGCGGGAGGGGTGACAAAGGGGCGACAGTTTTGGGCAATTTGAGGGAGGCGTGGCAAATGAACGACAGTCTTTGACAATTTGAGGGGGAGGGGAGACAAATGGACGACAGGTATGGGAAATTTGAGTGGGAGGTGACAAATGGCGACAGTTTTGGGTAATTTGAGGGGGTGACAAATGGACGCCAGTTTTGGGCATTGGAATTTTTGAACTCTACGACAAATGGGACAATTGAGCAACACGAACTTTTGATAATTTGTGTTACATTTTGTCTTAATTTCAGGTTATTGCTGAAGTGCAGGAGGAACTTACGGAGGTGCAACGAAATGCAACGGTTGAGGTAGTCCGATCTTGATCAGTCTGATCGAATTCGATCCCGAAAAAATTCTTCCGGTCTCGATCAGTCTTTCTTTGACCGAATTCGATCCCGACAAAATTCCATCGATCTTGATCAGTCTTTCTTTGACCGAATTCGATCCCGACAAAATTCCATCGGTCTTGATCAGTTTTTTTTTTGACCGAATTCGATCCCGACAAAATTTCTCCGGTCTTGATCAGTCTTTTTTTGACCGAATTCGATCCCGATAAAATTTCTCCGGGCGGGTCGATCAGTATTTGGCTGCCGTTCCCTGGCTCTGATCTCGACCAATTCCGGCACAACAATCTTGGTGATCAGTCAGTCAGCAGATTGTCTTTTTGATCACCGGCTTTCCGTTGGTATGCTGTCCCCGCTAATCCTTTTTGATCATCCAACTTATTTCCGTTGGAATTCTGATCCGTTAATCCCCTCCCACATCTTTTTGATCATTCAACTTATTTCCGTCGGCATTCTGTCTCCGCTAATCCCCTCCCGTCCCCGCTAATCCTTTTTGATCACTCAACTTATTTCCGTTGGCATTTTGTCCCCTCCACAAATCCTTTTTGGTCATCCAACTTATTTCCCTTGGCATTCTGACCCCGTTAATCCCCTCCCACATCTTTTTGATCATTCAACTTACTTCCGTTTCGAACATTCTATCTCCAAGTCCCCTCCCGTCCCCGCTAATCCTTTTTGATTCATCCAACTTATTTCCGTTGGCATTCTGTGTCCTCTAATCCCCTCCTCTCCCGCCCCCTCTTGCAGCTCACTGCCTACTCGTTGGACGTCAAGTTGGAGGTGGACAAGCAAAGTGACACGTTCAAGCCCGGCCTTCCCTACGGCGTTGTGGTGGCACTGAAGCAAATGGACGACACGCCGGCAAAGTCGTCGTTGCCACGCCAGGTGCAGTTGACCACCTTCTACCGTGGCGTGCAACAGGAGGACAAGGAGGTCAAGGTGCTGGAGCTGGACGCCCATGGGACAGCCATGCTGCAACTGCTGGTAAGGGGTTCGGGTGGTGAACTCTGGGATTTTGGGAAAACCAAGACCGGGACACAGACTTTCAGAAAATCTCGGGGACAAGCCGAGAATTCCCGGTAGAAAGCCGGTACCTAGACTAGTCCCGGTCGCGACCAACCCTAGTTTTAAGCCCCCGACGAGGTGCCATTGACTGATCATTGATCCAAAACTGATCGGTCCAATATAGACCCTATATTGATATTCCAATCACTGGCTGATCAAATTGACGGTTGATCATCAAAACTGATTATTTCGGTGATCATTTATTGGTCCAATCATGACTGTTTTGGTGATCACTGGCTGATCAAAATTCATCATCATTGATTGATCTAATCATAACCGTATCGATGATCACCGGCTGATCAAAATGATCAATGAAGTCCAGCCAAAATATGTGATCTCCATTGGTTGACACAAAAATATTGATTGATCTAATCATAACCGTTTCGGTGATCACCGGCTGATCAAAATAATCATTGATAAAGTTACGGCTGATCAGTGATCGCCATTGATTAACACAAAAAAATATTGATTGATTGATTGGTTAAGCCGCCGCTGAACTGCACAAGCGCACGCGTGGAAGCCGCTTATGATCGGTCGGGCCACAACAACTTCACCAACTCGCCCATTTACACCTCGCTGTTCGTGGAGGCTGCCCGCTCGCCGTCCCAAGCGTTTGTGCAAGTGAACGCGGACAACCAAGGCGTGGTGGACGCGGGCAAAACGCTGTCCTTCAGGCACACACACTTTTTTTTTTTAATTTACCGTATTTTCTCTAATAGACGCCCCGGGGCGTCTATTTTTCAATACCCCCTTGAGGGTGGGCGTCAATTAGAAGGGGGGCTTCAAATGGAGGGGTCGCCTATTTTTCGATCCCCCTCGAGGGGGGGGGGGCGTCAATTAGAAGGGGGCGTCAAATGGAGGGGGGGCGTCTAATAGAGAAAATACGGTAAATTGTCCCCTCGCGGGCATCCGTGTGGGGACGGGCGTACACTTGCGCAATGTGTTCGGCAAATCCGATTTTTTTGACTTTTAGTATACGGTATGTGCCGGCAAAATACCGGGGTACCGAATTGTTCCAAAATTTCGGTAATCTGTCGGCATACCAGGAGAAAATGCAACAGAATACCGGGCAATACCTGGACATATCGTTACAGTACCGGACATTTAGCTATTTACTAGATGTCGGGACCGGGATGCCGGGAAAATCCCGACCATATTTTGGCCCATCCGGTTATGGTCCCCTACACTTTGGCCAGACTGAGATAACCCGTCCCGTACCGGTTTATTGATTGCAACCACCGACAATTTTCAGTGTCAAATGCACGGAGCCGTTGAGTTCGTTCACCTACCAGGTATAGAGGTGTTTGTTTTTGTGCCGGGTGGGGGACGGTCGGTAATGCCAATTCCCATATTAAGCCCCAGGGGGCTCTATTAAGTCCCGGGGGCTCTATTTTTAGGTCCCGGGGGCTCTATTTTCAACCACCCTAAAAGGTGTTGCTCTACATATCGGGGTTCTATCAGAGGATGGGGCATAAACTAGAGGGGCTCTATTAGAGTGGGACTTTATCACATGGGGCTTTATTAGAGAGCCAATATTTATATCTCTAAGGAGGGGGGTCTATTAGAGGAGGGTGGTTCTATAAGAGAACTCTATATTAAAGGATATTGCCTCTACTAGTGTGGGTTCTATTCGGGGGGGGGATCTATTCCAGAGCGGGGGGGCTTAATTAGAGGATCGCTATATTAGAGGCCAAAGGGCTCAACTAGAGTGGGCTTTAATCGGGGGGGGGGGTTAATTAGAAGGTCACTCAATTTAACTTTTTTTTTAAATTTTCTAACAGGTTGTCGCCCGAGGCGTTGTCGCACTCAGTGAACAGGTGTCGCTGTCGTCCGCCTCCGGCGACGACGCGGCCCAGCAACAGCAGACGAGCGGCGCGTCGCTGACCTTCACCGCCACGGCACAAATGGCGCCCAAGTCGCGGCTGGTCGTCTACGCAATTCGCGCGTCGAACAAAGAGATTCTCGTCGATGCGGTAGGGTTGCGCGTGCGCGCTCTTAGCTTTTGGGTTGTGTGTTCGACACGGTGTCGGATATCCGGTATTTAGAATACCGAAATTCCGGTTATACCGCGCATAGGTGTAAAAAAAACGGAAAATACTGCACCATCTATGTATAAAAAAAAGTTGGGTGTATTTCGCGGTATCGGATAAAGCACGGATATCCGGTATTTGTGCGGGTATATCCGCGGATTTGGATTGCCTTAATACGGATTGATCACTTATAAATTAGCATCTTTTTATTCCTTGCGGGGTATAATTCATCCGTCGCCACCTTTCAGATAGACTTCAAAGTGGACGGACTGTTCCGAAACAATGTGAGTTTGAATGAACGATCGCCCACCTTGCCACCAAAATGTCCGGACAATCCATAGAGGACATTTTGTCTGTTGGACAATGCGTCAGAGGCTAATCTGTCAGTGGTCATTTTTTTGTGATATAATTCAACTAATTAAAAAGAATTTACGGCCCAAAAATAACCACTGGCGGATTGTCACTGACAGTCTGTCCACCGCGACGAATTGTCCACTGACGACGGATTGTCCGGACATCGCGACTAAATGACCATCCCCCGGCTAGGTCACACTGTCTGTGGACCGTTTGAGTGCGGAGCCTGGCGATGCGGTACGCTTCCGCGTCCGTGCCGCGCCCGACTCATTTGTCGGACTGCTGGCAGTGGACCAAAGCGTGCTGTTGCTCAAGTCCGGCAACGACATCACCAAGGAGTTGGTGGAACAGGACGTGGAGGAGTACGACACGACCAGCGGCGTCGGCGACACGCGACAAATGTGGCGACGCATGGCCGCAGGCGACGGACCATGGAGACAGCGCAGGTGATGAGGATGAGCTGCTTGCTGCCGCCTGTGGGGAGATCTCTGATTCAAGAAGCTGCAGGCTTTATCCCCAACCCTCCGGGGATGATCAAACGCCTTTTAAGAGGGGATATATTGCTGCTGATCTCTGATCAAGAAATATCGCCAGGGAGGCGATTTTGCCTGGGAAACCCGGCATTTGCCGGGTTTTGGGGGTCCGTGCCGGGCTTTTGAAATTGCCGGGTTTTTGAGTTTTGGCGATCGCATCCCTGAGTGTCGCCTTTAATGTGCATGCTTTATTCCCAGCCCCCGGGGTGATCATATGTTTTTAAAAGGGATATAATGCCTGCCGGTTTTTCTCTAATACAACCCACCCTCCAATTGAACCCCCTCCCTTTAATTAAATCCCTCCCCCCTCTCCCCCCCCCCTTCGAGAGGTTGTGTTTCCATGGTTTTTTTCTTGTCACCACCTTTGACTGATCCACCCGAATTTCAGGTCGTCTTGGTACCCGTGGTGGGGTGTTGGCGGCAAAGATGCCAGCTCCGTGTTTGAGGTAAAGGCACCAGGACTGATGGACCCTCTGCCCCTCTTGACACAGAGAATTTATACGATGCTGTCCGGAATTCAGACTTTCTGGGTCTTATTTGGGATTTGGATGCCGGATCCTGGACCTGTCCGGATCCCAGCCAAGCGGGATTTTTCCCGCGCTCCTGATTCCCGAATCAAATCTCGGTACACGTTATGTTTCGGATCCGGTTTCCTGGTTAAGTCGCTGTCCATCCCGAACCCATCCATTTTCAATCCTGATACCGGCAAATCCTGGTCTTCCTATTAAATCCCGTTCCAAGTCCCATTCCATCAAAATAGCGAATCCCGGGAAAGTCCCGCCGGCCATAAATCCGCCAAATGTTTGTTTGTTTGTAGAATGCTGGTCTCGTTGTGCTCACTGATGCCTTCCTGTACAAGGAGCCCGAGCCGATCAGTGAGTTTTGTTCCCCGTCTCCCCGTCATCCCATTTTCCCCGCCCTCCCCCGCTTTTTGCACGCCGCTTTTTATGTTTGGGTGGGGCGTGGCATAAATGAGATGTCCCCCCCCCCTCACATCTGTCGTCATGTTGTCATTCATTCATTCATATGTGTGTGGCACTTTGTCTACATTTCACCCACTATATGTGACTATTTTCGTTGCCTAATGTCTTTTTTTTTACGTTTGGTGTAATTTGTCCGAATTAATAATGTCCCTTCTCCTCCACCCAAAAGTGCCAGCCAATGTGGCATTTGACGGCATTTCACTTGAGGACAGCGGTGGAGCAGGTGCGCGACCCATTTTGATGGTGGTGGTGGAAACGTTTCGGCATTGGAAGGAAATTTTTTGAAGCGGCTTTTAACCCCTTATCTCATTTTTTTCTTAGAAAATTTTTTTTTAGCATTTTATAGCTAGCTAGCTAACACTGATCGTTTTTTGTTTGTGCCAAAACTGGTTGAGAGATGAGATAAGTAATGTTGTTTCTCTAATAGAAGCCCCCTGGTCTTCTATTCTTCAATACCCCTTTGAACGGGGTCGGTGTTGAAATACCCGCTTGAGGGGTGGCATCTACCGGGGGGGGGGGGCTTACCTAATTAGAGGGAATGCTTCTTTTTCAATTTTCCAACGGCGGGAGGGGGGGGGGGGGGGGGGGCTTCTATTAGAGGGTAGGAGGGTGCTTTCCCTTCATTAGAGAAAATACGGTAAGGCTGTCCGCCCGCCACTTCAAATATACATACTTCCATCGCCGGAACGGTACCGCGTCGGTGTGCCGCGGAATACGCGCCACCCGCCCGCGTTTCCGTTCCAGAAGCGGGTGCCTTTGTTGCCGCAGCCACTTCAGCCGCCGCTGGCGGCACCCAAACAACGCTGGCAACGCGCCAACATTTCCCCGAGACTTGGGTGTGGACAGGGGACGACTTCAACACGTCGAAATGGTGACTGTTTTCCCAGACTACGAGAATGGCATTGGCATTTTTCATCAAATTTAGGGGGGATCCGCAGGATTAATGCCAGAGGCAATGATGGTCACGGATATACACATTTTTATGTGCGTTCGTGTCACCGGATATATCCGTAGGGTTAATATCCGCCTATGTCCGTCCGTGACCAATGCCTGATCAATTTCTGGCAAATCCTGTTACAAAATTGGCACCAGCCCGAACATTTCCCAGAACCCTCGTCAGGGTTATTGGTGTCCGGGTTAGGTATTCAATCCCTGACTTCAGGGTACCGGCTGGGATGGGGGACAACTTCGAGCCCTTTTATGCTGCAAACAGTCAATTTTTCTACAAAAGCCTTGACAATCGGAATGTGTCGAAATGTCGACAAACTTTTGTATGTGTTTTGTCTCTCGGTCTGTTCGTTCCTGTCCATTGTGTTGTGAGTGTGCTAAACATTTTTATGCTTTTTGTCTCGGTTTTGTTGTCGATCAATGTGTCTCCTCCGGCATTACGGAGGCCGATCAGTCTTCGATCAATGTGTCTTCTCCGGCATTACGGAGGCCGACAGTTCTTGAACAGTGTGTCTCTTCCGGCATTACGGAGGCCGATCAGTTCTCCCTCCGGCATTACGGAGGCCGATCAGTTCTCCCTCCGGCATTACGGAGGCCGATCAGTTCTCCCTTCGGCATTACGGAGGCCGATCAGTTCTCCCTTCGGCATTACGGAGGCCGATCAGTTCTCCCTTCGGCATTACGGAGGCCGATCAGTTCTCCCTTCGGCATTACGGAGGCCGATCAGTTCTCCCTCCGGCATTACGGAGGCCGATCAGTTCTCCCTCCGGCATTACGGAGGCCGATCAGTTCTCCCTCCGGCATTACGGAAACCGATCAGTTACGGATCAGTATGTCTCGTCCGGCGCTACGGTGGTGAATGATCAGTGGGCGCCACACATTTGTTAACACTCTGCCATCTTTGGCCGCCCTCTCAATCGTCTGCTCTCTCTTTTTCTCTCGCTCTCTCTCTCTATCTCTTTGCATCTCTCGCGCGCGCGTAGATTCCCGCTGGAAGCCGTCATCCATCAAAACATTCTCACTCCCTCATCCCACCCCTACAGGGCGCTTCCGTCCCATGTACATGTACCGGGCAATGAGCACAGCGCCTGGCATGCCAGGCCCACCCGGCGCATCCCCAATGGCAGTGTCATCAAAGTTTGCCGGTGCGCAAGTGGCCAGCCTTAAGGCGGCTTCACTGCCCCCGGTGCGCCAGCGCAAGCACTTCCCGGAGACATGGATATGGGTCGATCTCGTCGCCAATTCAAGGTGTGACACACAAAAGCCGGCTCCAACTTTACTCATCCATAATTTTAAGGGGGTGGGGGATTAAGACTTTATTATCCTCGGATTAAGACTTTAGTATCCTCCCTTCCGGGAGTAAGCCCTTGTTTATGCCTCCTTAACGAGCGGATTAAGCCGTTCTTATTCCCCCAGAGAGATTAAGCCATTTTGTTGCTTCTGGAGTGGTTATGATTTTTTTTCTCCTTCAGGCGATTAAGCCCTATTTTTTTCCTCCTATGGCGATTAAGCCATACTCTCCTCCTCGGGAGGATTAAGCTTTCTTTGGTCTTTGGGAGATAAAGCCATATTCCTCCAGGGAATTTATACATTTTATCCCGTTGTCCATGCTTGTGCAATAATTGTGTTATATGTACCTATATGTGCATGTGTTGTGTGTGTTACGTGCGCGTCTCCAATTTGTTGTTACAGTTTCGTGTCGTGTGCTCACCATTTTTCCACACAAATTACAGCAATCCCAATTTTTGATCACTAGTGATCAAAAACCGGACCTCGGACCCCGGTCAGATTAGGTCCCCACGGGGCTTACGCTAGTGATCAGTGGGTCTCGCCGGGATTACTGTCTTTGATCATCCCTCACTAAGCCGCTCTGACCTGTCTTTTGCCGTTCTATCAATCCCATGCACTCTCTCACTCTCTCTCTCTCTCTCTTTCTTTTCCCGTTCTATCAATCCCCTGCACTCTCTCACTCTCTTTCTTTTGCCGTTCTATCAATTCCCTGCACTCTCTCTCTCTCTCACACACACTCTCGCGCAGCCACTTTTTGCGCTTAGTTTCCCTTGGGAAGCCGCGCCACACTAAATCCCCAAACCCTCACTTTCTCATCCCTTGCATCAGGGCGCCGCGACTTCGACTTAGCGTTGGCTGGCCCACCTGGCCCACCGGCAATGGCGGCATCATTGTCAGCAAATTCACCTGACGCCCTACCAGGCATGGCGCTGGCATCAGATTTTGACGATGCGCAGGTGGCCAGCTTTGAGGCGGCTTCACCGCCGCCGGTGCGCCAGCGTAAACATTTCCCGGAGACATGGATATGGGTCGATCTCGTCGCCAAGTCAAGGTGTGACACACAAGAGCCGGCGCAACTTTACTCACCCTTGGGATGCTTTTCCTCCCCCTCCGAGGATTAAGCCTATTAATCTCTCCTCCTTCGAGGATTAAGCCTCCTTTTCCACACCAAGGGGATTTGGATGCTTTTCCTCCTTCATCAGAGGATAAAGCCTTTGTTTACACTCTCCTCCTTCGAGGATTAAGCCTTTGTTTATCTCTCCTTCTTCGTGGATTAAGCCTCCTTTTCCACACCAAGGGGATTAGGATGCTTTTCCTCCCCCTCCGAGGATTAAGCCTATTAATCTCTCCTCCTTCGAGGATTAAGCCTCCTTTTCCACACCAAGGGGATTTGGATGCT
>JAKKIK010001106.1:0-19227 GCA_024500135.1 Heterodera carotae | reverse complement strand
AAATCCCTCCTCCAAGCAATGGTATTGGTCATCCATCCACTAAATAGACGCCAATGTGTCTCTCTTTCTCTTCGGTGTACTCTCTCTGCATGCCACCTGCCATTAATCAATGCCCACGGCATCGCTTGCGCACATCTTAACCACTCCCCTCCCCCTCCCTTCCCTCCTCATCCCCACCTCCAACTTTGATATTTAATCCTTTATTCATTTTACATCTACAATTTTAAATATTTCAACATTTTCAATTTGAACATAAATGATTAATTTTCTGGGCGGCAAAGATCAAAAAAAGGTCCGGGACCCTTCAACACCCTTGGTCCCCAAGCAATTAATCATTTTTGATTAATTGCCCCCCGTGTGGGGGGGGGGGGGAACCTACAGAGGTCCAGTCCCCAACCCTTCAACACACTTGGCCCCCCAAACAATTAATCCTTTTGATTAATTGCCTCCCTGCGGGAGGGGGGCACCTACAGAGGTCCGGCTTCAAAGAAGCCGCCTCCCAAAACCCTGTGATTAATTACCCAAATCCCCCATAGGCTGGCGCTAGTGCGCGAACAGCTACAGAGGTGTGGCAGGACTAACTACTGGTGTGTGCAGCCACATGGCCAATGCTTCGCCATCGGATGCCCTCACGCCATCTTCGGAGGGCATTTCAGGAAAGCCTTCGCCCCTAAAGGGCAAAGGTCGGGAATTGTGGTCCCGACGAAAAAAATGTCAAAAATGCGGAGGGACTCTTTCTGTGGCTAATAAATGCGCAGATCTCGAATCTGAACTCGGATTATGGAAAATTTTTCAATTTTAGCCTTCGTATTTATTGCACTTCACCCGACAAAAATTTTTTTTCCATTCAATAAATATTTTCAGGGAATGGGCTCGCTTTCATAAATCTGACATCCATTTCAACCAGTTTCGAACCCCGGATCCGAACATTGGGTCGAAAATTCAAAATGAAAATGTGCTTCGTCCTTACATTAATTCTGATAATAAACATGAAACTCTACTGGGGCTGTATTACAATTTATTTTCTTATCCGATTTAATCTGCGAAATATAAAATCATCGAAAACGCCCCCCCCCCCCCTCCATTCGAAGGCCCCCCTCCAATTGAAGGCCCCCTAGACGAGGATTGAAAAATAGAAGATCCCCCTCCATTTGAAGGCCACCCTAGAAGGGGATTAAAAAATAATTGACCCGGGCCTTCAATTAGAGGAAATACGGTAATAAGTATAAATGCGATCTCTGGTCGCGAATGGGGCAATATTTACGTACGAAGTGAAAAATGAATGAGTGATGAATGAATGGGATAGATGATTTCAGGGAGGCGACAAAAAAGATAAATACCATTTTTTGATAAAATTCTGCTGAGGGGAGGGGGAGCGATAAATGCCTACAAAATCACCTGCTTGGCATCATTGGTTTTTGTGTCTGCTAATGTTTTTGAATGGTTTGGTCGTGTCGATCTTGGACTGAAAATTTCGCTGATCAGTGCCCGATTCGATGGATTGGTCGACAGACATTTGAGGACCATTCGATGGACACTTGGACCCATTGGATTTCGGCGATCCAGTAACAACCGGGCAGTTGTGTGGAAGGGTGTCAATATCAACAGTGGCGTCTTATTGGAGGAGTCGGCACTTTTAGATGTGCTGCCTCCGTCCAATTTGATCGGTTTCCGAAAAATCGAAATTCGGTAAAATAATTCGGAACTTATAGTAGGGTGTAAATTGTTTTGCAAGCCGTTTCAAAACCTTTTCCTGCAAGCATTTGTCACTGACAGACACCGGTCTATACATATATTTTGTTTTCGTTTTTTTTCGACAAAGTATCGAAACTGAAAAACACGAACGATATTTTCAAAATTAAATATCCAAAAAATCATATCCTTCCATTCTTTCAGTTACGTTGATCCAAATGTCATTGCATTTGTGCATCGGATTTGCCATTTCTTGGACACCGTGGACACAACTTTAATGTTGCCGAATGATTGGAATGTTCATAGCTAGCACCAAATTGCCACACATTTATGGCCTCTCATTTCACAACGACTCTACCAATTGATCAATGCTGACGTCTATACTTCCGTCTTCGTCTTACGAAATCTCATCTCTCCAACTGTTCTGCGGGATTGTGCCAATCTCCGGATTATCTTTGTCGGCTATGGCTTTCCCGAAATGCCGGCCGACGATGGCGCGAAGGCATCCCCTGGTCAAGCAATGGCCATGTGGCTGCACACGCCGCGCAGTGATGGACGTCCAAAAGTGCTTAAATGCCGGGAATTGTCAAAAGATATTGTAGCAAAATTGGAGGGATTAAAAATGGTAATTTAATAATTTTTTGTTAGGTGCAAAATGTGCTGTCCCTCTCTCCCTCTGGAAAAGTTTATTAGGGTTTTCAAGATCGCTGACCACGAAGAAAAGATTTTTTTGATTTTTTTTTATAATTCAAACAAATTCTCATGTTTTAAAGGCATTCGTTATGGCCGAATCGCCTGCAAGTTACATCATATTATGATTGCTTTAAATCTGAGACCATTTGAATTTGTGAATGAGCGAACGCGAGAACGGATGACATTTGAAGAATCTGATGATCCAGCTGATGATGGATATGGATATTATGAGTATTGGATGCTGAAAAGAGGCCCAATTTTGTGGGGCAAAAGCGAATGGGCGGAAAGTGAACGTCTGGCAAAAGCAATGATTTGGGAAATATCGGAGGAAATGAATATGATTTGTTGCAACGAAAATTTTGCATAACAATTTTGACTGACTTTTAATCTACACTTTTTGTTGTTGTTGCTGAACATTCATTTTGTTTATTTTTGCAAACGTTATGCCAATTTGTTGCTGCTATTTCACATATAAACAATTTGATCGGCTTCCGGAAATTGAAATTCGGTAAAAATTGCCAGAAAAAGCCTCGCACCAGCAGCAGATTTGATATGTGACCTGTGTCATTTACCTACGTGATCAGACGTCTCCGAAGCTTTGGCTTAGTAATATCTGGTCCTAAACAAGCTGATTCGATTGGTACCAATATCGTTAATTTTAGTCGAGACAAAAAAAAGTTATGAGTTGGTCGACATTCGTGGAGCGGTCGACGTGGGAGCGAAAGTTTAAATACTACCAATAAAACATTGAAAAATCGGTTAGCCAATGGTAAGGGAAAAGCAAAAATAAGACTTAGTTGCCCAAAAGCTTTATGGGCTGTGGGGGGATATAATCCGATCTTTTGACTTAAATCCAAAATGTTCCTTTCATCATTGGTGCTTTTGTCTCCGACCCTTTTATCAGCAATATTTCAAATAAATAATAATCATTCATTTGAAGACATTCGTTAACGCCGAATCGCCTGTCGCTTACATCATTCGTGTGAGTATCGTCAAGCTGAATGCTGGACCATTGAATTTGTGAATGAACGGACCCGAGAACGGATGAGATTTTATTCGAGCAAAATTACGAGTATTGGCTGCTGAAAAGTTTTCAAAAAATTGTAACACATTGCTAAAAAAAAATTTGAAAAAAAATTCTTTATTTACTAGTACACCCGGGTACTATTAAAAAATTCCGGATAGGTCCCCGGAGTTTTTCGAAGAAATACCGGAATCCGTGCCAAAAATGCAATTTTGAAGAGATGACAAAAGAAATATTTTACTATACGCTAAAGGAACCTTTTCACAATATTTCGGCATTTTTCGCGTTTTTAACAATTATTTTATTAAATATAATGGAGGTTATTAGCATATAAATCTTGTCATGTGACCATTTTGCACTCCCTCATAATATATCGCATTTCGCGGTACGGCATTTATTGATTTTTATGTGCCATTTTCATTCATCCTCCCAATAAACCGTCGCATCCTTCCCATTCATTCGTTTCATTTCTTGTGCTCCCCGCTTAGTTTGACTGTTTTTTAATTCATTTTTGACAATTTTGCTTTAAAGCCTTTTAAGGTTTTTTAATTATTATTATTAATTATGTCCGACCATCCGCGTGAAGCCAAGCGAAATTTAAAGCGAATGTAAGCGGTTTAATAAAAAAGGGAATAATTCTCAAAAAATAAAGAAAATTAAATTACCCTTTTTGGTATTTTCTTAGCCAAAAAAGCAACTACGCTTGTACATTAGAAGAGATGTTATTTTTTGATTAGCCGAAAACCGGGGGGCTTAGTTTTAAACCGATTTGGCCCAACCTTATTAAATATCATCATAAATTTGCATTTTTACAATTCTTTAATTTAATAGCTCAAAAATAAAATTATCGTTTCAATCCTGCAAATGGGACCCGCAAATTTGAAAAATCCGATCTCTAGTATGTACATAAGTACCATACTTCTCGAGACGGGGTCTATCCTTACAATTACCTATTTTATCTATTCCAGCTATATTTGCGACGATGTTTGGTTCGGTGTCTTTGCCTGGACTTCGCGTGCCGAACTCGGAATGAAAATTGCACCAATCAGTGCCCGTTTCGATGGATTGGTCGACAGACATTTGAGGGGCATCCGACAATGGACAATTGGGCCCATTGGATTTCGGCAATCCATGATCGACAATCGAGCAGTTGTGTGGAAGGGCGACTATTTTTAAAGACATTCGTTAACGCCCAATCGCCTGTCGCTTACATTATTTGTGTGCGTATGCGTATTTTTGGGCCAAATGTTGGACTACAATTTGAATGCGAGAATGAACGGACCCGAGAACGGATGACATTTGAACAAACTGCTGCACCTGTTGATCAAGATGATTATGTTGATGCGGATGGATATGATTATTGGCTGCTGAAAAGGGGCCCAATTTTGTGGGGCAAAAGCGAATGGGCGGAAAGTGAACGACAAGCAAAAGCATCCATTTGGGATTTAACAGAGGAAATGAATTTGATTTATTGCAATAATTTTACATTTGATAAGAATTTGACTGAATGTTATTAGCCTACAGTTTTTTTTTCTTGTTGCTGATTGTCATTCCAATTTTCTGCTGCTATGTATTTATATATAAACATACTCAAATCAATTGTTGTTTTAAGTCTTTTTATTAACTGAATATTAATTTGGTCAATCTATTTTTTGCTTAAAGCCAAAATAGAATTAAAAAGCCGAAACCGGTTTTAGGCCTTATTTTAAAAAAAAATTCCTCCGGTGGTGCCAATGGGCGCCGCCGGGGAAATTTTTGAAAACAAGTGAATTTATAAGCAAAATTTGGTCCTTTTCCATGTTTTATTTAAATTTAAAATGGAAAAATTGCAAGATTTGAAGAATCGGAGTTTCTTTGGCCTTCCTAAAATAAGACACAAGATAAGAACAAAAAGCAGAAATCGTTAAGAGGAATTGCTCCGGGCGGTGCATTATCCGGCGGTGCATAATGCACCGCCGGGAAATTTTTTTGAATATTTTATTGAATCTTGTTAAGATTTTCGAAACAGGTCAGTTCCGTCCCGCCAGTTCCGTCCCGAGCCTGTTCCGTCCCGCCAGTTCTGTCCCAATACATAATGGGCCAGTTCCGTCCGGCCGACTATGTAGTATCTTTTTTGAAACTAAAATTTTTGAAAATTTTCTAGTCGGAAATGATTCTTACAAATAAGAACAAATGGTAACCCTGATTTAGGGTATTAGTTAAGTTTGTACCCTCCCCTCTTTTTCAAAAAAAAAAATTCAAAGTCGAAAAAAAGGTGTTTCTAGCTAAAAGAACAAGAATTTTTTTTTCTTGCATAAAAACGTTAAAATATTTTTTATATCGAGGGATAGAACAAGTACCGAAATTCTCATAACCTACGCACAAACCATTCGGCCATTTGTGAAACGAATAGTGGACAGGGATATTAAAATATTTAGTCCGTGAGCATTCCTGTTTAGCACTATGAAATAGAACGAATGAATAATAAGACTGATACGACAGATTGTGAGAAAAATGCTCCCACATATTAATCAATAAAATGTCTAACCCATGCAATACGAATAAAACAGACACGAAACTATCCCCTATATACTAACCGAGACAAACAAATTTAGCGTTCAGTTGAATGAGTTGTGGCATGTTGCCTATTTTGGCTTTTTGTTTTTATGCAGAGGTTAGACACAAAAAAATAAAGAAAGAGTAGAATTTGAGGATATGTGAGAGTCGGCGTTGGGAGCCGCGAAGCGGCGACCAACGCCGAAACGATTTGTCAAAGAAAAATAAAAGAGAAATAAGAAAACAAAATTTGGAAAAAGAAAAAAAGGATTTTTCAGTGAATAATAACGAACGACAAAATGAAGAGAGAATAATATTTCATTCAATATTTTTGAACTTTTAAAAATTTCTTAATGAAAATACACCTTAAGGAATCAATATTTTTGCTTCCATGTTAATCTCCTCTCAAAAATTATGAATGTTGTTATTTAGTATTTTCAGCGTTGCTGATTTCGAATCTGAATCATATTTTATATTTCGAAACCCTGACCAATTTTTTATAAAAATATAAATTAATTTTCAGACTTTAAAACTTCCTAAAAATCTATGAGATTTCAGTTTACGTATTTTACACTTATTTCAACCATTTCGCACCCAATTTTCGATCTAAATTAGAGCGTTTTAAAGGTTAGGCTCTGAATTCGCCTTGAGCAAAAGATTTTTAATTTTGTTTTCCTCTTAACTATTTTAAATGAGTTTAAAGCTTTACAGGTTAAATGAAAGCCTCAAAAGTATTTCATTTATTACTCTTTTTTTGTTTGAATTATGGTCCCAAGAGTTCAGATTTATGATGAGCGCCTTTTTACCTTATAAACGAAATACTTAGAGAAAACACCATCCATCAAACTTTCGACAAATTTGGAACTCCAATGACTAATTTCAGTAACAGTTTTGAGCCCTATGCAATTGAGGTTAATAATCCGAAATTTTTTAAAACGTTTTTACGGGTTTTCTGGTTCCCCTTTGGTAAGAGAGTAATTCTTGGTGAAAATGTTGTTTTGGTATATGGAGTAGGTGTTTCTTGCATTCACATGTATAATTCCTAAAATAAATTCACTGGGATGTCTATATTTCGGAACACCTCAAAGGGGTTTTATTTTAGGGGGATGCTCAAAAAAATACAAAATTTAAATTTTTACAATTTACAATGACGATCGTATGCAACTCACCCCCGTTAAAAAACCTATATATTTTCATTAGTGATTGAATTGAGATTTTTTTGACGAATTTTTGCTGAACTTGGCATAGCAATTTTTTTTGTGATCAGTGTCCCCAGATTAAAATGACATTATTTTTATTTTTACGGGTTTCAAAAGAGAAAAAATTCTGTCTTTTTTTTGGTCGGTTGGTGATCTCACAACCTGGCAATTGTTTTAGTTAATGACGAATACTGAACCGAACCCGAACATTAAAAAATAACACCATTTCAATTTTTTATAACCCAAGCATTTTTGCATCATGATTTCGCCTTTAATATTTTCCTTTAATAAAAGTAGAAACTGCGGGCAAAGGTCGGAATTGGATGAAATGATGTCAGATTTGTGATCAGCAACACAAGGAAGCTCAGGAAATAAGTTTCCTTTTACCTAAGATTTTTTGAGGAATTTTATTCTTGAATAATTTTTAACTTTGTTTTTGTTAAAAAGACAATGTCCCAGGGAGGACGTTGACCACAATGTATATCCAAGGATACCAGTATTTCAGGTTTTTTTTTTACCTTTATTTAAAAATAGTGAAAATTGAATACAAAAGCTGAAATAGGTTTTCGAGGCCCATTAACAAAATTAAAGAATAAGACAGAGAGAGAGAGAGAGAGATAGGAAGGAAGGAAAGGGAAAGAAATTTCATAAACTTGACATTTATTTTAATAATTCAAACCCAGATTTAAAAAAAAAAATTTAATCTTAAATTCAGGCTTCGAACTTGGTGTCAATATCGTTGTTACTCCCTGAAAATTATATTTTTACCATTATTTGCATTTTTGAACTCTTATTTACTGGCCGAAAAAAAATAATAACATTTGATAATTTTATTACTTTCTTCGATTTTGTGAAAATAATATATAATATTTAAGAGTGTACCATTTTTCGAATTTTTAAAGGGTTGTAAAAAGAAAATATGTCCTTAAATACATAGGTCCAAAAAGGAAAAAGGATATCATAGCTTCTAAAAACGGTAAAATATGCGCTTCCAGTCCAAGTGCCAAATGGTTCATGCGAGTGCCGAATAGCACAGAACTTTTTTTTGTTTTGCCCAATATAGACAAATTGGTACCAATCGAATAATCCCATTAAAATTAAGCTACAATTAAGCAATTTAACGCATTCAAAAAAACTAATTATTTTTTATAAATGCATTTTTTTAAATTTTGAAATCGTATGCACCGCTAAAAATTTGAAAAGGTGGCATATCTTAACTTGCAGAAAAAAATAAAGATTAGTAATGAGCTCAAATGGTGTTAGACAAAAACCTAAAAGAAAAATTTGCTATTTTTGAAAAATGTCAAGTTTTATAATCATTCAATACATACCCAATTTCGAATACTCTGTCCAAATTCTTATCTTTCGGGGCGCAGAAAAAGCCTTAAAAGAGCGCTTAGGGCGCCGCACAGCGGCGCCCAAGCGCTCGTTTATGCCAAACACGCATACTCTCTTAACATTTAGCGTCGCATTTGCCTGGCGTTTCGTAAATTCGCCACTTTTTGCCGCCTCCCTACGATTCGACGAATCACTCGAATCGTCCAAAAAGCGATGATTCGTCGAATCAGCCAAAAAGCGACGATTCGTCGAAATTTAATTTTTTTAAGCAAAATTTTGGAAAAACTAGGCCTAGCTTAGGCTTAACGGGTATATTTTTTTTCCAAAACTCATTTCTGGGGTATTTTGGGACGCTGAACACGAATCTGACCTTCTTTTTGACCAGTTCCAACCACTTACCTAAGAATCGAACATCGGATCGACTTTTTCGGAAAAAATCGGCTTTTTTGTTCAAATTTGGGGTTCGAAATTTATCAAAAGTACGATCGGATCATGATCAGCGCCTTCGCCCAAGAGAAGAGTCTCAGAATAACCAAAAAAAAAATTCGGCACAACTAGACTACATTGTAGCATAAAAAATTAGACCCGATGTTCGAATTCTTGGGTTAGGGGTTCGGGACTGGTCAAAAAGAAGGTCAGATTCGTGTTCAGCGTCCCAAAATACCCCTAGAAATGAGTTTTGGAAAAAAATTTTGTACCCCTTGAGCCTAACCTAGGCCTAGTTTTTCCAAAATTTTTCTCAAAAAAATTAAATTTCGAAAATAAAAGTTTGTTCGAGTTCGAAATCGGGTTTTGTAATTTGTATCATTAGAAAGTATATATGTTTAGTAGAAACAATGTAGTAGAAGTTAAGCGATTAATCCACTCTGGATCATAGATACGGATAAGATAATCCATGGATTTTCCGGATACGAATAACAATTCTTGAGTATTCGGAAGAATATGAATGCCGCGTTCGCACAAGCGGGCGGATTACCCAGATCTGGATAACGATTTCTGAGAAATCGGGCGGGTACAGACGGACATGGATATGTGAACCCTACAGATATCTCCGAAATCGGATTTTAAAATTCATATTCTTAATTTTGGCTTTACCGGATGATACGACGATAGTCGTTTTGACTGGACCAGGGATAAAGTGCCTTCCCCCCCCCCAAAATTCAAAAAATATTAGCATCAGTAATTTTTGTGTCTGCTGTTTGTTTTCATTGCATGGGTCAGACATTTATTGATTCATATAATTCATTCCCTCACAATCTGTCGCATCCATCCCATTCATTCATTCCTTAGCGCCCAACTTGGTTTTGACTCTTTTTTATTTTTTTAAAGCTTTTGACCTCTATAATTCATTTTTTTTGGCTATTGAATCGGAAATTTTGTTTAGGGTTAGGGGAACGACAGACATTGCATAATATGGATGACGGATATGATATCAGCGACACCGAAAATACCAACAAAAGATCCTTATCTTTAATAATTTAAGTTACATTTGTGACGATGTTTGGTACAATGTTTTTGATTGGACTTCGCGTGCCGATCTTGGACTGAAAATTGCGCCGATCAGTGCCCGATTCGATGGATTGGTCGGCAGACATTTGAGGGGCATTCGACGATGGACAATTGGACATATTGGATTTGGGCGATCCATGGACGACAGTCGGGCAGTTGTGTGGAAGGACGACCGTGTGGACAATGCTGTCTTATTGGAGAAGTCGGCACTTTTGGACGTGCCGCCGCCGTCCAATTTGATCGGCTTCCGAAAAATTGAAATTCGGTAAAATTTTGCAAAAATTCAAATCCCGTCTCGTCCAAAAGAAAAGTTTTTATGATGGGATTTTGTCTTTTTTGAGTCAGACATTTTGTCGGGATCGAACGACTTAAAGATTTTATAATGGTGCTAGATCGATCCAAAAAAACTCAGTAATTTTTAAAGTCGTGAAAAAAGGGCACGAAATGACCAAAACCCAATTTTGTGTGACTCATTTCTGTTCAAGAAACAAAATGTAACAGGTCACTTAATTCATTCATTACAAAAGTCGGACAACGAATCACATTTTTCGGATAAAGGTGTAATTATTACGCTAAAATATTAAATGAGTCAAACAAACGTTGAAATTATTTTTAAAATTGTTCAATTACGCTTCGGAGTTCGGAATTGGGTGAAGTGGATGTCATATTCGTGATCAGCTAGCTACTAAGATAACCAATAAATAATGTGATTTATGAATGTTTGATATTCGATCTTTTTGTTCAAATTTGGGTCCGGGTTCGAAATTTGGCGAAATGGATGTCGTATTCATGATCAGCGGCTCGGCGCGCCTACGATTCGTCGAATCAGCCAAAAACAACGATTCGACGAATCAGCCAAAAAGTTTCGAAACCCGATTTCGAACTCGAACAAATCTTTATTATTAAAATTTAATTTTTTTAAAGCAATAGTTGGAAAAACTAGGCTTAAAGGGTATGAAATTTTTAGACAAATAGTCTACACTTTAGCATAATAAAATTCGACACTTGTTCGAGTTCTTAGGTTACGGGTTCGGAACTGGTTAAAAAGAAGGTCAGATTCGGGTTCAGCGCCCCAAAATACCAATAGAAATGAGTTTTGGAAAAAAAATTCATACCCCTAAGCCATAACCTAGGCCTAGTCTTTCCAAAATTTGGCTTAAAAAATTAAATTTCGACGAATCGTCGCTTTTTGGCTGATTCGACGAATCGTAGGGAGGCGAGCGGCTCTAAAAACCTCTGAAACATTTTTTACCGAATGAAAAGATTAAACCTGTCACTTTTAAAGTAGCACCAAAAAATTATGGATCTATAAATATTAAAATAGCAAAAAATAACTGTCCATCCATTCTTTCAGTTACATTGACCAAAATGTCGTTGCATTTCTGCTTCTGATTTGCCATCTCTTCAACACCGTGGACATCACTTTTGTGTTGCCAGATTGGTCGAAATGTGATGAATGGAAACAATTTATCAAATTTATTTGGCCACTCATTGCACGACGACTCTACAAATTGGAAAATTTTGGCGGACTTAATTTCTTTGGATTACAAACACTGATATCACGAACTGTTTTGCGGGATAGTGCTAATCTCCGAGTGATCAATGCCGGCTGGATCGCCGCCTTTCCCGAAATGCCGGCCTACTATGGCAAGGATGCATCCGATGGCCAAGCAATGGCCATGTGGCTGCACACACCGCGCAACGATGGACATCCAAAAGTGCTTAAATGCGGGGCATTCTTAGAAGAGATTGCACCCAAATTGGAGGGATTAAAATTGGTGATTTATTTTTTTTTTTGCTTATCATTTAGGCCGCCCCTTCAAAAATAGACTAAAAATTTATATGATTTTGAAAAATGAGACCAAGTTGTAGAAACTTTAAAGATTGATTTTTTGGTTGTAAAAAGTGGACTTTTTGGGTGGTGGGTGGTCCATAATTTTCGTGTTTTTTTTTTGACTTCCGATCAAATCCCTGATAAATACCCTAGTAGCTTGTAATCATTCATTTTGAAGGCTTTCGTCAACGCCGAATCGCCTGTCGCTTACATCGTTCGTGCGCGTACCATCGGTCAGAATGTTGGACAATTTGAATTTGTTAATGAACGGACCCGAGAACGGATGACATTTGAAAGAATTGATTTATTCGAGAAAAAGTGCGAGTTTTGGCTGCTGAAAAGAGGCACAATTTTGTGGGGCAAAAGCGAATGGGCGGAAAGTGAACGTCGAGCAAAAGCATCCGTTGGTGATTTGTCGGATGAAATGAATGTGATTTGTTGCGACGAAAATATTACTTTTAACAATTTGACTGACTATTAGCCTATGGTTTTTTTTGTTGGGTTGTTGGGTAAAAACCCAACTCGTACTTTTTTATAGTATCTTTTTTTCTCTGTTCTCTGACCTAGCTAGACTGTTTCGCCTTTTTTTTCTTATCTATTTACCACATAAAAGTACGAGTCGGGGTATCATCTTGTTGTTGTTGCTGAAACATTATTTTACTTGTTGCGTATATATTATGCCTGTTAGACATAAAACTTATGCAGAAAATATTGGAGAGCGGACCCGTACCGGATCTAGCTTAGGGATATTTCACTTCAGATAGCTCCGAGAAATTTTTTTGAAAAACAGTAGCGATATTGAAGAGAAATTAGCCAAAAATTGACCGATTCATATTTTGTAAAATGTTTAATAAAATAGCGGAAGTTTGGACACTCCCCAAGGCTTACATTTTCAAAGCAGCCTCAGGTGGCTTCTATTAGAGGGATGTGGCGAATAGAGAGAGGCAAGCGTTTTGCATACCAATCAATTAGGGAGGGGCTTCTATTATCGGAGCTTAAATTTAATTATTTCTATTAGAGGGGCTTGGCATCAAAAGCTCAAGTAGGGAGTGGGGACCCACTGGGTTAGGGAGGGAAGGATAATGATCGAAATCGCGTTAAGGGGATACCCTCCTCCGAACGGCTTCGAACCCAACTGATCAACCAATGTCCCTACCCTGTAAGCATCAATTCCATTAGCCATCGGCATTTGATCTTTCGGCAAAAACAGATAATTGGGTTAAAACGGAAGTCGGGAGAGCAAAGACCACTAATTCCGGTTAGGGAGGGAAGGATAATGATGGAAATCGCGTTAAGGGGATATACCCTCCTCCGAACGGCTTTGAACCCAACTGATCAACCAATATCCCTACCCTTTAAGCACCAATTCCATTAGCCGATCGGCATTTGATCTTTCGGCAAAAACAGATAATTGGATTAAGACGGAAGTCGGGAGAGCAACAAAGACCACTAAGTCCGGTCCCCATTCTTACATTATTATCATTGTTTTGCTGCTGTTCCTGTTCCAATTTGGCGACCTTTGCCTGCAGTGCAGCATGTTCAGTGAGCAGCTTCTGATGCTTTAGCTCACCTTGAAGAGCCACCTGTGAAAGCAAAGGCAATTAAAGTTGAAATATTTGTAATAGTGGCAAAAAAATAAAACAAAAAATTAGACCTTTTCAAGATCCATGTTCTCAAGTTTAAGAGCCATGCAAAACTGTTTGAAGTCGGCCGCCAATTTCATATTCGAAAGCTTTTCGCAAAATTGCTAATCAAACATTAATATTGGCAATTAAAAGTTATTGAAATATCATATACAAATTACATCCACCGTCGTCAGTTGACGCTGCTGCTTCTGCTGCTGATCAACGACTGGTCCAACAGGTCCCATTTTAATTTGGTCATTGTTTTCCAAAGTTCCACCAATAATATCATTATTCATTTCTAAAATTTAATTTGTTTGGAAATAAATTTTATTTTAATTTACCGTCTCCTCCGCTTTGCTCTGACAACATATCGAAGCTTGTGTTTGACGATGCCATTGCACGCATTCGCTCCATTTCGGCAATTTTGGGACCAAAAGGTCGCAATTCTTCAGCAGATTGATTCGCATAATAGCATTGGATGATGTGCCGAGACAAGGCGACGAAGACATTTTATAATTCTTTCTGAATTGAAAAAAATAGTTATGTCTTGACTAGGGTTGTCAAATTAAGTATAAAAAGTGGTCAAAATAAGTGCATTGTATTAAATCCCAATTTTATGAAATAAGTAACATAAATATGTTAAAAATTACAAAATATATGTAATGTACCCAAGTTTTAGATGCAATAATTAGTTTATTGGTCAGCAAAATGCCGCCCGAATAATGGGAATTTGCCTGAAACTGAATAAAGCACCTTCTCCTAAGAGGTCAGCATTCTTGTTTTTTAACGAAACTGGTTGGCTTTTTAATTGGTTTTTAGTACAATTATTGATAAAAAAAATGCTAAAAAAATCCTCCGTCTTAATAAATACGCCTATAAAATTTTATAACCATCCCCAGACCATGACGAGGAGATGTATTTGGGACCAAGGGAAAAGTACAAGGATTGGGGGAACGGATGTCTGAGTCTGTGATCCCGGGCCATGGTCTCAAGACTTCCCCCCCCCCCGGGTTAATTTTTGATTTTTATTCTAGTCAATTCCAAAAGGCACTGCGCACCCTTGTATTATACAATTGCTCGAAGATGTCGGTCGTCTCGGGTCGAGAAATGGGTTCTTATGTATTTTTCTAGTGATCGGAATTTTGAAAAAACCTTGACCTGGATCTGGATTTCTTCGATTGAAAATCCAGAATTGACCTGGATCTAGAAGGGGGGGGGGCATTGAGTGAGTGGGCGCTTCAATTGGAAACAATTAGGACGGCGCGCCAACCATTTATAATTGTTTATACAAAAATATTTAAATTTATTGATTAGTTTTCAATCTCCTCCTGTGATGGATGATTGATTAGTGAACTTTGCCGAATCCATCTGCTAAATAGTGTATGTAGTACCATTATTCCATGAGCGACGAATGGAGAGGGGAGGGATTGATGCAAATCGTACTCACATTTTAAAATGGTATAAAAAAATCAGGGATGTGCACGGACATGGGACAAATCCACGGATTACCCGGATTTAGAAGGAATACGGATAACGATTTTTTGAAATCGGACGGGCACAGATATGAACCTCCACAAATCCGGACACGGATATGAACCCCCGGGATACCCGGACGGACACGGATAATGGTCATGCTATGTTTAAGGGTGCTAGTGCGTTAGTTAAATTACGCCACCATGCGCGTTAGTTAAATGCGCCAAGCGCGTTAGTTAAATCCGCCACTATTGAGTATTTTAGCATTTCCCCACCATGCGCGTTAGTTAAATTCCGCCATATTGCCATTTTTCCATTTGGTAAGGTTAGAAATGAGCAAAAACCAGCCCAAAACATTCAAATCCTGACCAAATTAGTATCAATTGGCATTTCTCGACGAGAAAAGTCGATTTTGACCAGTTTTAACACTATTTTTCTGCTGTTTTGATCATTGGTACTAAAGTGTCTATTTTTAGTTGGCCAGTGTTTAGATGGCTTCGGTTCGAGTTGAATTTGGTCAAGATCGACTTGTCTCGTCGAGAAATGCCGATTAATACCAATTTTGTCAGGATCTATTTGAATGTTTTGGGCTGGGTTTTCTCATTTCTAACCCACTTTTCACGACTTTTAACCGGTTCAAAAATCGGTTTAAAATGGTTTTCGAGTAAAAATTCTTTCAGATTCGAATATTACAAGCCGATAGGAGTTGACTGATATTATATTCATCCTATTTTAGTCTAGACCATAAGATACAGGTTTACCAAATTGTAAATGGCAATATGGCGGAATTTAACTAACGCGCTTGGCGCATTTAACTAACGCGTCAGCACGTGTTTAAGTACACTCATCACCCATCAAAATTTGCCGCTGCCATTTTGGGCGCAACTTGATTTTTGATTAGGCTATATATATATAAATATATAGGTAAATATATAAAATGTTTTTAAAAAGGTAAATTTAAATTTGGTCCTTTTAAAGCACCAATTTATTATCCTTTTGCCTACAATATGTCCGACCATCCACGCGAAGCGGCACGTGGTCTAAAGCGAATGTAAGTGATTTTGCAAGAAATAAATATTCGAAATAAAATTGAAATTAATGATTCCGCTTTTTTATAATTAACCACAGCTTCATTTGTGACGATGTTTGGTACGGCGTCTTTGCCTTGTCCGAGCGTGCCATTCTTGGACTGAAATTGGCGCCGCTGTGTGCCCGTTTTGACTGGTTGGTGGACAGACATTTGAGGACCATTCGATGGTCACTTGGACGCATGGAAATTCGGATTGCCAAAAATGACAGTCGCGCGGAACTGTCGAAGAGCGGCGGTCAAGAACACATTGGCGTCATATTGGAGGAATCGGCACTTTTGGACGTGCCGCCACCGCCCAATTTGGTCGGCTTTAGGCAAATTTCATTATGGTAAGAAATAGTCACATACCAATAATTGTACAATATAAACCAATATTGGGTACCAATAATGCGTCCAATGATTATTGACAAAATATTTGTCGAAATCGATGAAAAAACAAATAGTGACCAGTTCCAATTGTTCGACTAATTATTGGTTGGTCCAGTTGTCCGGTCTCTTGTAAGAACTGACACAATTCAAACCAAAAAATTTACTTCCAATCTTTTAGGCACATTGACCAAAGTGTCATTGCACTTCTGCATCGGATTTCGCACTTCGTCAATGGCGCGGATACTATTCTGAAGTTGCCAGTTTGTCGACCAAGAAATTACTTGTGCGTGGTTATAACACATTTATGGCCCATTATGGCACCGAGACTTCACCAATTGTTTTATTTATCCATCACCAATTTGGCTGAATTACGAACTCTCGTCTCTCCAACCGTTTTGCGGGATTGTGCCAATCTCAGAATAATTAAAGCCGGTGCGGCCTTTCCCGAAATGCCAGCCGACGATGGCGCGGATGCGTCGGGTGGCCAAGCATTGGCCATGTGGCTGCACTCACCGCGCACCGATGGACATCCTAAAGTGCTCTCGTGCTTTAGTTATTCAGAAGACATTGATTCCAAATTGGAGAGACTGAAAATGGTTACATTTTTTTTATTTTAACATACTCCCGGGAACATTGCAGCCGGGGACAGTAATTTTCAACCCCCTCTAAAGGAGGAACCACTATTTTTTGGAAGGGGGGGGGGGGGCACTAATTTTTGAGGGGAGAGGGACACTATTTTCGGAGGGGGTGGGGGGGACACTATTTTTGGAAGGGGGGGGAGAATATTTTGGGGGGGGGGGTAGACACTATTTGCGGAAGTACGATGATTGAAAAACAATTTTCTTGCATTTATAGACTTTTGTCAGTGCTGAATCACCCGTCAGTTACATTATTTATGTGACCGTGTTTGACCTGTTGAACCAAAATTTTGAGTGTGAAAAATGCGAAAATGAGCGAACCCGGGAACGGATGACATTTCAACAAATTGCCGTTGATTCTCATCCAAATTATCAATTTTGGCTGTTGCAGAGGGGCCCAATTTGGTGGGACCAAAGCCAATGGGCAGAAAGCGAACATTGTGCAAAAGTGGCCTTTTGGGATTTTTACGATGAAAATGATTTGATTTCAATTGGAAGTGTTTTATGTGGCAATGATGGATGATTGATTAGGTAGTTGCTGCATCTTTTTGCGCCATTGTTGACTGAATTAAAATTTAAATTATTTATGGCTATTTAAATTAAATTGGTCGCTTGGAATAAAGTAAACTGAAATACCAGCCATTGCGCTGTTCATTAGGGCTTCAAAAAACTTATAATGTTTGTTTTTGCCTATTTCGCGATTTTCTTGCCTTAGTGCCTGTCCATGCCTTTGTTGGCATTTGATACCTTTTTTTCATTCCTTTTTGGCTTTTTTTAATTTTGGTCCTAAGTTTGGTTTTGAAAATTAGCAAAATGTCCCCTAAAGACCGACTTTCGATTTCTTTTAAAAGGCTGTTTTAAAAATCTATTTTTGAGGGGGGGGGGGACTCAAGTAACGTGTACGGGGCCTCCTAAAAATTCCTAATTAGAAAAAAATGATTCGGTTTTTTGATCAGTCGTATTATTTATGCTCCTTCCACCGCTATTAAACTACAGTATTTCTTAAAATAAACTCCGCCCACTCTCCCGAAACAGGCAGTTTGAGAGCCCAGTGCCAGTGCGGCTATACTATGGCCTGCCTTATCGCGTTGCTGGTCTGATCTCGGCTGGGAGTGCCGTAAACGGTAACGAACTCCAAGAAATTTTCTTGGTACGATTTCTTATTCCATTTATTAGCCAGCCCCCTATGAAAAACTGGAGTGGGTAAACGGCAAAAATGGCAAAGATGCGGCGGCGAAGTTATCAAAAATTGGCTTCCAGCAGGCCGAGGTTTGTCGCTAGGGTGAATCTCTATCCGTGTCCGCTTGTGTCCGTAAGATTTCACAAAAAATCTTTATCCATCTGTATCCGAACAATCCACGGATATCCGCGGACTGTACATACTTGTCCGTGGGCGTCCCTGATTAATTGTGCCAATAGCCAAAAATATTCAGATAAACCAAAGAAATGCCACGCCAAACAAAAATGATCTGGTTACTAAATAAAGTATTTCAAAATTTCAATTAAATTCATTTTTCCCCACTATTCCAGGTAAGGATGAAAAGTGGGTGAAAACACAAAACTCTTCTGGTGTGGATGTAAAAGGACATATGTCAAAAATAAAGGTAAATTTTTCAATTTACCATCTACGTATTTCCTATATTAAAGCCCCCCCTGTAATAAAGCCTCTCCTTAGAAGCTGATCCTACAGTCCCCTCTTCGGAAAGAACGCTTACTCCCCTCGCTGAACTGAAGCCCATAACCCTCTCTCGTGTGAGGTACTTCGGAAAATACAGACCCCAGGGGCTTTAATAAAGGAATTACGGTGATTTAGCTCTTCTTAGAGCGTGACATTTTAAGGATGGCTTGAGACGCAGAAAAATTGTCTGCAATCCGAATTAAACGTTATGAAGACAAAGAATAAATCTTGAGAAGGAATTTCCCGAACTTTTTTTAAAACCGGAATCCCCGGACTTTTTTTTCGACATACGGTAAGGCATTTGCTTTTAATCCTTATATTTTTTTTCATAATTGTTAATTCTCAATTCTATATTTAAATTCCCCTATCATTGTATTGAATTATGAACGCCCAATTCTCATGCTCATTTCCATTGTTTGTCGAACAATGCCAGGATGCAATCCGAATTAAACGTTATGAAGACAAAGAATAAATCTTGAGAAGGAATTTCCCGAACTTTTTTTAAAACCGGAATCCCCGGACTTTTTTTT
>JAKKIK010001105.1:0-19229 GCA_024500135.1 Heterodera carotae | reverse complement strand
AAAAAAAAAATATTTTTTTTTTTTATATATTAAAAAATAAAAAAAAGTACAACAATAAAAAAAAAAAATTTTTTTTTGTGGGGGGGGGGGGGGGGGGGGGGGGGAATTCCCCCCCCCCCCCCCTTCCCCCTGGATACGGCCTGATTTAAACACCGCCCCACTACTTGCCCCGTCTTCGCATGCTCCTTTTTGCGTGTAATTTGAATTAGAATTAATTTAAAAGTTTCAGGGGGGATCGCAAAAGGGATAAGTACCAATGTTTACAGAAAATAGGAATAATTGTAACAAAAAGATCGACTCTATGTTCGAATTCAGGTCCGGGGTTCGAACTAGGTCTAAAGGGAAGTCATCCTACGGCGGCGTTTCGGCGGCGGCGTTTTGAGCTGTTCCGCTTTACCCCGTCAGATTTTGTGGTTCCCTGACCCTCGGCTTCCTCCGCTTTCTCGCCACCCTGGCCCCTCCCGGACCGACACTTGGCCTCTCCATTTCCGACATTTTGGACAAACCAATCCTTCCCAGATTTCGATACATATGCTTGTTTATTTTCTTCAGATTTGATGAGTGCTCAGCTGAACCGTTTAAAGACGTTGGGTGCCGGCCTTGGGGACGAGATTGAGGATCAGAATCAGCTACTGGGTCGCATTCAGAAGAAGACTGAGCGCAACGACGGCGTCATACGTTCGCAGGAGGATCAAATGCGCAAGTTGCTCGGCTAACCAATTCTGTGATTGATTGCTTCTCTGTTTGATTGACATTGACACATAAACGCGCACCCAATTATGTCCGAATTTCGATTTTTAAATACGCTGTTCAAATAATCATGTCCAACTCCACCACATTCATTGCCTGCTGTTTGATTGATTGACACATTATTATTGAATTACACATAAATGCACCAACTTAGGTCGGGATTTCGATTTTAAAGATCATCAAGGTCTTATATTAAAGCCCCCCCCCCCCCTCCCTCATAGGGCTCTTGCAAACTGTGGATGTAAATTCGAATTCATCGCTTTAAAGCAGTTCAAAACAGTGTGTATGAATTTTCATTTTAATCCCGCGACTCATTCATTGTTCAATTGTCTTCGCCTGCTTCAATGTAACGGCACAACCAATCGGAAACGAAGCTAAAAAAAAAGTTGAATTTCGTTTCGGTTTCCGTCCATTTAGTGACAGCTCCCTTCCCCCCCCCCCCCCTAACAAATAAGACAAGCAATTTAAAAGGAATATTTTACAAAATTTATACCCCCCCCCCCTCTCCCCGTTTTTTAATAAAATTTTACCCGATGGGATTTGTTGGCCGACGTTGAAGGACCTTTGAAAAATAATGCCATTAGTGTACTATTCCAATTTTTTTTTCAAAAAACCTCAGCCAATGCCTTTGTCAGCACGGGTGCAACAGTTCGCGCCAAGTATAAACCGTTGTCACTGCTGCAATAATTGTTTCATATATTAGAGCATCCCTCGCCCTTTTTAAAAAGCACCCCTCTAGTAGAGCCCCCCCCCCCTTCGCCCCTCAGTAGAGCCTTCCCACTTCCCCCTATATTAGAGCCCCCTCCCCTCTCCCGCTTTCCCCCTTAATAGAGCCACCTCTAGTAGAGCCCCCTCTTGTGAATGGGTGAAAATATGTCCCCGGGGCTCTATATAGTAATTCGATAATGAACAATTTTTAAAAAATGAGACTTTTTTGCATTACGTTGGCATGTCCAATTTTTGGTGTAACAGGCGCTCAAAACGGTGTTTCTCAATGTCCTCCTCCTCGGCATCATCGCCGGCAGCGACGGCGCCGCCGTCACGTCGTCCAGTGTCAACGCCGGAACTGGGAAAAATATTCCAAAATTGTTTTTTAAAAGTTTACTCTTAAAAGGCACCGTTTCTTCCCTCTAATAGAGCCCCCTGGTTTTTTGTGACCGGTTAAAGCCAAAGGAATGTGCCCTAATTTGTAAGGCGGTATTACCAAACAATGAATGGCAAAGAGAGTTTTAGGACCGAAATTGGAATTTTCAAAATGCCCAACCCGAACCCGAAATTTTCCCTAATCCGAAGAACATTGCGGGATTGGAAATAAGCAATTATTAATTTTAAAAATTATTTAAATCATTGCGCGACCTTTGCGGAGAGAATGAGTCGACCGGACTGTCCCAGCACGGGTCGTCCGGTGGCACGTGTCCACCCGATGGCATTATGCAGTCCTCAAGCGGTGCTGCAAACAGTTTTGGCATTTTTGTTAGACAATTTTCTTGGGTTGTTCGAATTTTACATATACCTTCTTCCAGGTCACGGTCCTTCAGCAATTTCAGGTCAAAAACGGCATTTCGACGATAATAGTCCGGTGTTCGACCTTCCTGCAGACAGCAAAAATTCAAATTCGGGGAACAGATTGACGGAATCATTGTCGGAGTTGCGGGTCCGGGTTGAAAGCTAATCTCGGGGATGTAGGTCAATATCTGGGGTCAGGATTCAGTCTCGAGAGCCGGTCAGTCTCGAGGGCTAGTCTCAGGGAACAAGTTCAGTATCGAGAGCTAGTCTCGGGGATCCGGGTCAGCACCTGGGACTGGGTCAATCTCGAGGGCTAGTCTCAGGGAACAAGTTTAGTCTCGAGAGCTAGTCTCGGGAATACGGGTCAGTACCTGGAATGAGGGGTCAATCTCGATGGCTAGTTTCGGGGAACAAACTCAGTCGCGAAGGTAGTCTCGGGGACCCGGGTCAGTATCTGGGGTTAGGGTCAGTCTCGAGAGGAGCTAGTCTCGGGAATCCGGGTCAGTCTCGACAGGAACTAGTCTCGGGGATCTGGATCAGTCTCGAGAGCTAGTCTCGGGGATCTGGATCAGTCTCGAGAGCTAGTCTCGGGGATCCGGGTAGTCTCGAGAGGAGCTAATCTCGGGATCCGGGTTCGTACCATGAATGCGGGTCTGTGGTGGGACTCCCGGTCGGTTGCCCAGGATCAAGTACCAATCCCGGGAGTCCGGCATTTTCAATCGGATCATTACATTGTCCACCGCCATTGGATCAGCACCGGCTTTGCCCAACACCTTCAGGTAGTGCCCACCGTCACGTGCCGCCGCGGCATAATGCATTGCAGTTCTCTTATTCTTAAGCATTTAATTTTCTTCCTTTTTTTCGTATAAAAAATTTAATTTAAGAAATTCAATTTTTCGTCGATCCTTCGATGGCAAAAATTGTCGAGGATCGATCGGGGAAGAGGCTCCTCCCAAAAATTTTCGGGAGCCATCGGGGACACAAACATAGTCAGGTGCGTTTAAAACGGTGGGATACGTTGCAGCAATGAAGCGAATGGCCTAAAAAAACAACAACAATTTGACACCCCTTCGAAATTATACCCCCCTCTAATAAAGCCCCACTCGGATAAAGCCCCACCTCAAATAGAGACCCCCATTTGAAGGGAGATGTGTTGAAAAGTAGAGCCCCATCTCACCCCACCCTGAAATAGAGTACCCCCTCCCCCTTTTGAGGGGGGAGATTGAAAAATAGGCCCATCCTACCAACCCCTGAAATAGAGCCCCCCCCTAGAGACACTTATGATAAGCTCGCCCACCTCGCTCTGTTCATGGATGATGGCTGTGTGCAGCGGTGTGCAGCCGTGGCGATCGCGTGCCAATGCCAACCGCTTGCCGGACATCATGCTCTTCAAAATTAGGAATTTTAAATTTTCAACTTTTTTGGGGGGAGGTGATTTTGCGTCACTCACCTTCATCGGTTTCAAATCGCCATCCTTCACCGCCTTGTGAATGGCATCAATTGTGTTCTGTGGAAAAAATGCCCGATTTTTTGTTTTGGAAGGGGCCACCGAAATTAGGCAAAAAATGCCATGGCATCATCGTTCTAGCCAGTATTGCAGGCAATTTTTGGGAAAAATAGATCCTCCGGAAGGCATTTTGATTGAGAAAGTATGATTTTTAAAAATCCTCCAAACTTCCGGACTGCAAAATTTATTCCAAAAATGCCGAACATTGTGCCTTGGATTAGCTACCTAGCATTAAATTTAACGTAGCAGAAATGCCAAACATTTTGCCGTAACAAAAATGCCAAACATTGTGCCGTAGCAAAAATGCCAAACATTGTGCCGTAGCAAAAATGCCAAACATTGTGCCGTAGCAAAAATGCCAAACATTGTGCCTTGGTGCCACTTACCAACAAATTCGGCAATTCTTTGAGGAACAATTCGGCATCATGGTTTGCTGACTTTTTGTCCAACAACAGATCACCACATCCGGAAAGCACCAGCTGATCAAGTCTTACATAGGAAAAGCATTAAAAAAATTTAAATAATAATTGCTAATGACTTTGCCAAGTTGCCTTCCCTGAGCCATTGTTGAATGCTAAATTAATAAAATTAACAAATTTTTTACATTTTTTGTATAGGCGCGCGACATACAAATTTCTCTATATTAAAGCCCCCCTATCCCCTAATAAAGCTACCTCCAATAAAGCCCCCCTCTAAAAACGGCCTCACCTCTTATAAAAACCCTCTCTTTGATTAATGCTCTGTAAATTATATCTCAATAATAGAGCCCTCCATAATAAAGCTCCCTCAAATAAACCCCCGTCTAAAAATGCTCCACCTTTAATAAGGCCCATCTATAATTATTAATTAATGCCCTGATATAATGGAATCGCACTTTTATTAAATCGTTTTTTCTTGTAATAGAACCCCCCATCTGATAAAGCCCCACTCGAATAAAGCCTCACCTCGAAAAGAGACCCCATCTCTAATAAATTTCCAGTATTAGTCTCACTTTTATTAAGTAACAGATTTCCATAATAACCCCCCCCCCTAATAAAGCCCATTCCCCCTCTAATAGTGCCTCCCTTTTGAGGGGAGTTAAATGCGGAAGCGAGCTATAAGATATGAAATACGGTAATAGCAGTTAAATAAATAATTGGCACTTTGACTCCAAATAGGACGGTGCCACGCGGTTGTGCAACACTTGTTTCAATGCCTGAAAAATTGGATGATTTTTGAAAATACCATTAGGTAGCAGAGAGTAAGCGGATGCCAAGAAAAAAAAATGCTAAATCCGGAATTTCGGCTTTCGAAAAAATCGGAAAACCGGGTTCATCCTGACATAATTGTTAGCCCTGAAAAACCACCACCACTTATGTCATTCCGTTCTAATTCAGCGACCGGATGTCGGACAAGGGTCGTCCGGGACCAGGTCAAAATAAAAATTTTAATCCCGGCTAATCCCATCGCGGTCCAATCCGGAATTTCTGGATCCGGTCCCGTTTTTTCACCAAAACCTGATCTCTGTCGGCGGCTTCCGAATTCGTAAACCCGAAAAAAACACCGAATTTAACAACCACCTGTTTTGTGTCCATGCGCATCCGTTCCAAATTGATCTCGCCCGGATATCGCAGGTAATACTTTGGCGGACGTCCGTGCTGCTTGTTTAATTTTCTTTCTTTCATTTAATTTAGTTTTTACATTATTTTTAATGTTTTTCGGTCTTGAAAAAATGATTTTTTTTTGCCTAACAAATATTACAAAAAGTCAAGATCCTGCCCTAGAAATTTTCAGGGTTTTTTCTTGGCCCAAAGGGGGTGCCAATTCCTAATTCCTTGGCAGTACTCTCCTCTATAATACTGCTTTCCTCTATTAGAACCCCCCTCGCAATAAAGTCCCCTCTCCCTCTCAAATTTGCCCCGCCCCCCCCATCTGAGAGGGGTAAACGGTGGTTGAATTATAGGCCCGGGGCTTCTAACGGTAACTACTATTAAAATCCCTACATTAGTACCTCACCCCTCTAATTAAGTCCCCTCTCCCCTCAAATATGCCCCCCTGCAAGGGGTTAAATACAGTCGTTGAATTAGAGCCTCCCGAGGCCTCTAACAAAAATTTTATTAAAAAAAAAATAGTTTTCTCCCATACGCAGTCGAAAATGTTTGGGTCAGCGCCAGCCTTGCGCATCAATTTGTACATGTATCCGCCGTCCCGAAGTGCGGCCGCATAATGCAACGGCGTGCGCTTGCTCTGTGACGGCACGCAAAAAAAAAAAAAAATTACGGTTGGGTTTTTCAGCATAAAATGGGCTAGGGTCACAATTTCCGAGAGATTTATTTCGTAAAAACGTAATCCGGCTTCATCCAATGGGCTTTATTTGGATCCATCCATCACCTGATCCATGGCATTGACCGATTGCGGATAATTGCGAATCAAATATTTGGCAATGTCCGTTTGGCCAAACACAATGGACTTGTGCAGTGGAACCTGCAAAATTTAAAAATTTGGGCGGCCCGCCTATCCCCGACATTTTTTTGGCATTTTTCCCGAAACCGATCCCATCCCAGGGTGATGCCACCATCGACATTTTTAAGTTTCGGTCTCGGTTCTCGAGTCGAGAATTTTCTCGGCATTTTCAGGGGACTCGATTTCGAATCTCGGTGCTGTAGATTATGAATCTCGGGAATTTTGGTCGCGAATATTTATAACCTCTTCCCCAGTCCGGAAATTCCATACCGACAATGCCCTGGCATTTTATCTCCCAACAGGTCGGGGAGTAACCGTAATTAAACACATAAAAATTTATTTTTTAATTTTATGAATTAATTGTCTGACCAGCCCCCGGCTGTCACGGCACAATGCCAACTTTTTGCGGTCAGTCAACAGTTTAACTGCTCGCAGGTTGCCCTGCTCGATGGCCTTGTGGATGGCATGAATTTTGGCCTGATACTGTGGCAACACCTCCAAGAAACTGACAGCCTCCGCATCGTCAACCTGAAAAATGTTGGCGCCAAAATTCAAAAATTCAAATTTGGTGCCGCTCGCTCTGTCAATGAACAAAACGGGCAATCGGTCCGAATGTAGGAGGGATTGGATACAAAGTGCAGATAAGTTATTGCAAATTTAAAAGTCCCCTGGGGCTCTATTTGTCATTCCCTCCCCAAAAGGCGCTTTTTTAGAGGAGATACGACTCTATTAAAAGTGGCTTATAAGGGGGCTTATTGGAGGGAGGGGGCTCTATTAGAGAGGCTTAATCAGAGGAGGAAGTGCTTTATTTTTCAACTCCCTTCAAGGTTAGCTTTATGGGTGGAAGGGGGTTCTATTATAGGGTACGGAGGGGGGTGGGCTTAAAATCCTTAAAAGTTATATTAAATTGCGCGCGAAGGTGAGCTTTATTGAAGGGATGGTGTTCTATTATAGGGTATGGAGGGGGAGGGGGCTTAAAAAATCAATTAAATTTATTATTAAATTGTGCCGATGATTGATCATTTATTGATTGACTTGGTGGTTTCGGCCAAGCAACAAATCGGCGTATCCGTTCAGCACCAGTTCCTCCAGCTTGCCAATGTTGCCGGTGTGCACCCAATCCGTGATGTCCTCCTCTAAGTCTTGCAACAGTGTGCGACTCAGTTGGCCCGCGATCAGATGGTTGATCACCTGTGGCTTCAACACTTTGACAGGATTAGGGGGATCAGCAGTCCCCGAAGATCGGTCCCACCGACCCTCCCGACACATTTTGGGAGCCGCAAAATCCGACACCGGGAAGTACGTATCCCCCCAATCATGAATGGTTGATTTGCGTGATGATTTGATCATATAATTTAATCGTTGATCGGAACACCGATCGCGGGGGGTTTTGATCCATTAATTCAACTTGGTATAAGGATCCATCCCCGATTGATGAATGATTGATCTGGATGAGGATTTGATCGTCTATTTATCCTTTGTATGTGGATTCCGTGCCAGATCACGAATGATTGATCGATTCTACATGGGAGATTTGTTCCGCGAATTTATCTTGGTATGGGATCCCCCGATCATGAATGATTAATCGATCTACATGGGAGATTTGATCCACACTAATTTAATTGCCATCCATTTTGATCGGCGGGACCGACCGCGTTGTCTTTGAGCGTTCGAATGTTCAGCCGTTTGCCGTGTGTCCGGTAGAAGAACGGCGTATGCCCATATTTGTCCTCAATGAATGCATCACCGCCCGCTTTTTGGAGCACCTATTCGACGAGAAAAAAAATTGCTAAAAAGCGGGCCGGCCCCGGCGGGTGGGAGTCGAACCAACGCCAGCAGGGCACCCAATCCGTTGCTTATCCACTGAGCCATGCCTTTTTGCAATAATATCCCATCAGGGACTCGAACTCGGGTTCAAAATCGCTATAAAAATGCCGTTTTCCTATCATAAACTTTCCGTCGGTCCCTTCGAGGGGGGGGGGGATGTCCATGGATCGGGAAGGCTGGGATTTGGGGTAATCCCTAGCTGATATCCCCAACCCGACCTTTGTCCTGGTCCCCGATTTTCTTTCCCCGATTTTCTTCTCCCCGATGTATAATCGGGGATAAGCCTATTTTAAACAGTGAAAAAAGTGCCACCGGACGATTTTCAAATGCAAAATCACCAGGAGATTAAATTACATACTTTAATCATGTGTTCCCCGTTGGCATCAGCCGCCGCGTAATGAAGAGCAGTTCGACCGGCCTTCAAATAAATTAAGCATGAAATCGCAAAACGCCAAATTCAAATGAAATTTAAATTTATTTAAAAAATTAAGAATTTTAAAATAATCCATGCAATATATAAATACCGTACTTCCAGGAATAGAGCCACCCCCCCCCGAAATAGTGCCCAATAGTGTCCCCGGGGGCACAATTTCCGGAAACGCGGTAAATAAAAAAGATGAAATGCCAATAAATCAAACAAAATTTTATTTTACTTTTAATTTAACTTTTAATAAATATAATTAAAAATCAAAAATTGGACATGATCAGCTTCGTTGACACAGTGCGGATATTTTGCCAACAGAAAACGTACCTGCAAAATTTCCGTCAAATTCATAGGAAATTGTTAAATTTTTGAGGCAGCCTCTTGCCTTATGAAATTTTTAGGAAAATTGAGAGAAAATGATTTTTTTTAATCGGTTTTTATTCCTCAACAAAATTAGGTGGCACCAGCCCCCCAGGCCCGGCATTCTTACTCCCGTACGAACGTGTGCCGGGACTTGCGCACCAACTAACCGTATTTGTTTGGCCATAAAGAAGCGCCTTGTGCACAGGGGTCATTCCTACAAAATGGCGATCAAAAAATAATTGCTTAATTCTCAATGGCACAATGTCATGCCAATATAAAATTGGCATAAATATGCCCAAAATGGGGGGGCTCAAATTGAGGGGGCTTCTATTATATGCGAGCTTCAAATGGCGAGAAATGGAGAGGCTTCTATTATAGGGGACTTGAAATGCAGTGGAATTCGAAGGCAGGATGCTTTTATATATTATAAGGGGCTTCCAATTGCGAGAGTTTGAAATGGAGGTGCTTCTATTATAGGAAACATTAAATGGAGGAGCTTCTATTAAAGGGATATTAAATGGAGGGGCTTCTATTATAGGGATATTAAATAAAGGTGCTTCTATTATAGGAAACATTAAATGGAGGAGCTTCTATTAAAGGGATATTAAATGGAGGGGCTTCTATTATAGGGATATTAAATGGAGGGACTTCTATTATAGGGATATTAAATAAAGGTGCTTCTATTATAGGAAACATTAAATGGAGGAGCTTCTATTAAAGGGATATTAAATGGAGGGGCTTCTATTATAGGGATATTAAATGGAGGAGCTTCTATTATAGGGACATTAAATGGGGGGCTTCTATTATAGGGGACATTAAATGAAGGAGCTTCAATTATAAGGGACATTAAATAGAGGGCTTCTATTAAAGAGGACATTAAATGGAAGGGTTTCAATTATAAGGGACATTAAATGGGGGGCTTCTATTAAAGGGGACAATAAATGGAGGGGCTTCTATTTGAGGAGGACCTTCAAATATAAGAGGAATTTTGTCTTTAACAATTAATTTTTTTTCGTGCCATGAGTGTCCCTGGCGGTGGCCAACGAATTGCGGTCAATCAACGATTTGACACGGCGAACATCGCCTTCCTCAACAGCTGGAAAATGAATTTTTTTTTTGGGCCATCGCTGGGCCCAAGGGATTTTTTTGCCACCTCTGGCCCCCCGGAGAAATTTATGCCGTCCCTAGCCCTCGGATAAAATTTGTGCCACCCCTGCTGTCCCCAGGGAATTTTTTGTGCCACCACTGGCTCCCCGGGGGAATTTGTGCCACCTCTAGCCCACCGGAGGAAATTTGTGCCACCCCTGCTGTCCCCAGGGAATTTTTTGTGCCACCACTGGCTCCCCGGGGGAATTTGTGCCACCTCTAGCCCACCGGAGGAAATTTGTGCCACCCCTGCTGGCCCCCGGGATGGATGTGCCACTCTCCCAACACATACCCTTGTGAATGGCATCAATTTTGGACTGATATTGTGGCACCTGAAATCAACAAAAAAAAAATTCCTCCCGTTTCTCGGCATTTTTTTAGGGGGTACCCCCTGCAAAAATTCGGCGGTTGCCAAATTGGTGGACATTTTGTCGGCCAACAAATGGGCACGGCCGTCCAGCACAATTTGTTCAAGCTGTTGAACATCGCCAACAGTGAGCCATCGTTTCACCTGCTCATCTGAGGGGGCATCTGCGAAAAAAAACACGGAATATTTGTAAGCCCTATTTTTTAGGGAGAAAATTCGACACCAAAAAAAAAAATCCGTTGAGAATTTTGCCGATAAATTTTTGTTTAAAAAAATTATGAGACGCTTCGATTGGTTGGTTTAAGTTGGAATTGGTCGAGACGAAAGATAGACAATTTGGGCATTTGAACCCAAATGGATGGCATTCGGGTAGGAAAAGTGGCACCTCGGGTTTCAAAATATGAAAAAATCGTTTCAGATTTTCATTATTGAAAAACCTTTCCGCTTCCCTCACCCCGGCCCCCCGCTTTTCCTGTTTTTTTTTTGGATCCCGAAATTGTCCCTAGTCTCGGTGCAAGGCCCAATCCTGAATCTCGAAAAGATCTGGGACAATACTGCCCCCCCCCCCCCGAAGACCCCCGGCGGCGGGGAGGGGGGTGGGGGGAAGGAGCTCAAATTCAGGGCATCCCACGGACAATCCGCGGATATCCGGGGATTGTCCCCGTTACGGTTCTATGGATAGTGATTTCAAGAAATTTGGCGCATACAGACGGACATGGACAGGAACCCTGCGGATATGCCCCGGATACGGATTAAACAATCCGTGTCCGTGGGCACCCCTGCTCAAATCCCCAGTATGCCATCTTCCCCTAATTAAGACCCCCCTGGGTACTAAAATTGCCGGTATGTGCCCCCTCTAATTTTTAAGATCTCCGGAGTTAATTCACCAATATATTGTCCCCCCCCCCTATTTTAAGACCCCCGGGGTACTCAAATCCCCATTATGTCCCTGGCTACCGCCCCCGGGGCGTTCTTCTCCCCTCACTTAAATGTGCAAACAATTCGTTGGTTGACTGTTGCAAAAAGTCTTCGTCTCCCTCATTGTTCCACAAATTGGGCACCTCCTCCTCGGCATCATCCGCCATTTGTTCACCACTTTCCTCCTCTCGCGTATTATTTTGCTTCATTTTGGCATTGCCCTCAAAATTGTATACATTTAGGTAAGGAGCCCGACCCCGGACGTATTTCCCAGGGGGGATCTATTTTTTAAATTGGGGGGGGGGGCTTTATTGGGGGGAAACAGAGATACTTTGGCGCATTAAATTAGGATTGAACCCTGACCCCGACAATCCCCATCGTTTTTTTGGATGTCTCTAACCCGATAATGCCGTCCCGGACAACCGATAATGCCATCCCGGACAACCGATAATGTCATACCGGACAAACGATAATGTCATCCCGGACAACCGATAATGTCTCATCCCGGACAATCCCCCACTTCCGCACGTTGTATCCCTCTTCGCCTCTTCCCCGACCCCCAATTTATGCCATCCCCGTAAATTACCAAAAAAGTGTCATCCGAAAGCGATGCGCCCGCCGAGGTTGGCGAATCCGGTTGGGAATGGAATGCGCGCCGCGCGGCGTTCAAAAGTTCAACGTCTGTTTGGCTGCCGCCGATTTGAATTCGCGCACTATTTGGCATTACGTTGTTTAGCCAAAATTTGTACATTTTGTTTTTTGGCTTGTCGTTTTTTTTATTATTAAATTTATTTTTTATTTTTGAAAAAGCGAACATATATTTCCAGAGAGAGAGAGAGAGAGAGAGCGCAGACACAACGGACGAACACTGATTTTTAAGTGGCGTGAGAATGCCGCGCGGGGTTGGACAAAAAAAAAATGAAAAAGAAAGGGCCGTTAATTAACCCCCCCCCGCCCTGACCCCCGAGGGGAGAGACCGCCGCATTATGTAAAAGTGCGCGAATTGTTTTGGTGCCGGGGGGGGGGTTGGCAAATGAAATCATCAATGGAAAATGTAAATTGCTTCCGAGTTAAAAGGAAATGAATTTTTTGCTAGATACAAACTAATAAAATATGTTTTATTAGTATTAATATTAACAATTTTAAAAGTTAAAAATATGGTTGAAATGCCATCCCCGACTGTCCTAAATGCCATCCCGGAAAAAAACAAGTCCAGTCCCGGAAAATACAATCTCAGACAGTCCAGAAATGCCACCCTCGAAGATCCCGAAATGCCGTCCTTCCGAAATGCCATCCCCGACGAGTCCGGTCCCGACAACCCCGGGTCCTGGACATGCCATCCCCAATGGTGTCCCACAACCGAAATGCCATCGCGAAGCCTCAATTTTTAAAATTAACATAATAAATTTATCGGCAAAAAATCCAAGTTTTTTCTATAAAAACGTATATCTTTGTCAACATCCAGTAGGGATGTTTCCGGATATCCGGATAAAGAAAGCGCATAAATCCGGCTACATTTCCCTGTTGCTGTTGCACAAGCGTTCCCAGAGTACCTACCCGGATCAAGCACTGGGCTGTTGGTGGAGTCGTCCACGGACGGTTCACTGTGCCGTAGATGTGTTCGACGGTAGTCCAACGCCTCCAACGTGCCGTCCACGGGGCGAGCGCCGGCAGTGCCAACGCCGCCGGCACTGTCCGTCTCGGCAACATTGGCGAGCAGCAGTGGCAACGGCTTCACCATGTGTGCCGGATGCTGACGCGAGCGGGCAGCCGTAAATCCGTTCTAAATGGGCGGGATGTCCCAAATATGCGCTTAAGGGCAGCCGGATTAGGCCCTGAACCCTGTGGGGGGACAATAGTGCCGGGACTCTAGCAGGGCGCGGTTCGGGGGACGGGAGGAAACCGAACGGCTTGAGTCGTTCGAGACACAAATGTTGCCGAGAGTCAATGCCAAGACTTAACGCCGATAGATTCGGGATTGAGTCCGGAATTTAACCCCAAAACCGCACATAAAAAACAGAGAAAATTCTCGGAAAAGGGTCAGGGCGGGGACCGGAAAAAATGCCGAAAAATGCCGGGAACACGGGGTAAATCAACAATGCCTTTCTTTATTACGGTTTCCCCACTTTGTCTGCAATTTGTGTGTCAGCCCCAAAATCGGCCAATGTGTCATAGATGGCATTCTGTTGGGGTGCCGCATAATGTGCCGCCGTACGACCCAACTTAAAGATGATAATGATGATGACGAGTGCCGTAATCATCCATCAATATTTGGTTATGTACCGTATGTTCTCTAATAGAACCCCTCGGGGCTGTATTATTCAATTCCCTCCCAAGGGTGGGGTTCTATTAGAGGGTGTGTTTCAAATGATGAGGATGGTTCTATTATAGGGTTGACTTCAAGTTGAGTGCAATTTGAGGCTTAAATGGAACGGGGGTTCTAATAGAGGGGTGGGCATAAAATGAAACGAAGGAGGGGGGTTCTATTAGAGAAAATACGGTATTACAGTAAGTGTGTACATGATCAGCAATGTTTATGAAGTCGGCAAAAGTTTGCGCAATGTATTCGACCATTTGATGACGTTCCTGCACATTCCAATTATAGGAAATATCGTAGAGACGACTATAAAGGTGGAGCCGCCAGGACAAAAAGCCCCGTAACAAATGCCACCGGGACAAAACGCCTTCGGGACAGTTGTCCGTAACAAATGCTCCCGGGACAAAACGCCTCCCGGACAAATGGCTCCCAGGACAAATCTCGCCGGGAAAAATAGTCTCCGGGACAAGCGCCCCGGGACAAAATGCCTTATAGGACAGACAACTCGCACATGGGACAAAAATCCATTGAACGCTCGTGTAACAAAACTGAGACAATCAATCTTGCCTCTGGGACAAAACGTTTCCGGAACAATTATTCCCGGGACAATTGGTCTCGGGACAAATCCCTCTCTGATCGGGGAGCCCAAGGATCAGGGACAAACTCTGTCGACGAATCTTTCACCTTTAGCACAGCGACGTGTAAAGGTGCCAAACCTAAATTTAAAATAGACCCCCCTCCTCTCCAATTAAACCCCACCTTCTAATAGAACCCCATGCCCTCGGTGGGCTATTGTGCAATAGAATGCCATGGGGTTCTATTAGAGAAATACGATAGTTCCAATACTGTACCTCGCGAGTCGCGTGACTGCACAATTTCTTCGTCCACCAAACATTTCATTTTGCGCATGTCATTCGATTCGATGGCATCGAATGCCAATGCCAAACGGCTCTTTAATTATTTAAATGGGAAATAGAAAATTCAAAAATTGTAGTATTTGTGTACTTGAGCCTGTCGGTATGCGTAAATGTATTTGACAAGTCTAAAATTAGAATTTTAAAATTAAAATTTTTTTTGGGATTTTGAAAATATAAAATTAAAATTTAAAATACAAAAAAAATGGGGTCAGAGCTAACCCCCTAATTTAGACAATAAATTTTCAAAAAAAATTTTTAAAGAAATGCTTACACGTCATTCCCCAAATGTTTCTTCACAACACGCCACACTTCACCAGTGAAGCCTTCGAAATGAAGCTGAAAAGAATTAAACATTAAAAATTTACATACCACACTACCTAAAATAAAACCCCCGGAGAGAATCTATATTTCGAAGCACCTCCAAAGGGGGGGGGAGACTTTATTTCAAGAGGGACTCTAATTCAGGAGGATTTTAAAGTAGGAAATACCGTAATCATCAAAATTTTGAAAACAAAAAAGGTAGGAAATGAAATTAATTGAAAAATGAATTTTATTTCACTAGAAGTAATCAACAACAAAAGTGATCATAGGGTTAGAGAGGGGGACATTCTGTTAATAAAGAAGTCAGCCATCAAATGGACGAATAAACAAAGTTCCGATTTTGAACAGAACCCATGGGGGTTCTATTCGAGGCAAATGTTCGGGTACCCCGGAAAACAACCCTGGCGGGGAGCAACCCCAGCAGGTGGTCTACAAATTACGGCTATGACACCTGTTCCAACTCGCGATATTCCTTGCGGCCAAAATCAATGGCTAACACGCGACTTTCCACCTCACTGTCCACCTCATCAGCGTCTGAAATTACAAAAAAAAAAAAAAAATTGCGCGCTACCCTCAAAAATATTTATTGCGTTTTTTTGGCGCCAATAGTGTTCATACCCGTGGGGGATATGCCGGGATTTTTTCTGGGATCCTGGCCCGCCCGATTTCATTTGGAGTGAAACAATGGTTAAAATGCCGTTAAATTCGTGATTTTTTTTGTCGGCATTCGGACAATTCCACGCGGAGGGGAGAGAGACAAAAAAAATTAAATGCCCACCCACCGCTTAAGGCATTTGTGCCATTCAAAACACTGTTACGCCTTGTTGGATTGTTCATGTAGTACGGTGTTGCTTTTCTTGATTGGGAGGGACAACTTTTGTAACATTCATGCAAAAACAGTATTCAAACAAATTAGTGTACAGTACCATGCCTATACATTACAGTAATGGGGAGCGCTCTATTAAGAGGGCGGGGGACTCTATTGTAGGTAGCTTTATTATGGGGACTTTGTATTTAACCTCCGCCCCGCCCAAAAAAGGATGGGGCTCAATTAGAGGGTGCGTTATTAGTTGAGAGGATAGGACTTAGTTGCCGTAATGGGAAACGCTCTATTAAGGACGGGGGCTCTATTGGAAGTAGCTTTATTATAAGGACTCCCCCGCCCCAAAAAAAGATGGGACTCAATTAGAGGATGCTTTGCTAGTTGAGAGAATGGGACCCTTATTGTTGAACCCCTTGAGGTTAAATTGAAGGGGGGGGGCGTTTATTAAAGGGGGGAAGGTGGCTCGCAATTTCACCTTTTAACAACTTCAATAGCCTCCTCCTCCTCCTCTGTTTCTTCTTCCGGCTCCTCCACTTCTTCCTCATCGTCGAAATGCAGCCGACCGTCTTGGCGACGCAGTTCGTTCATCACCAGCATGTCACCACCACCAGCGTTAGTTTCGGCACGATTTCGCTTAAAATTTTAATTAAATCAACGTTAATTTTAGGGGGGCTCAGTTAGAGGTGAAGCGTCAATTGGATAGGGCTCATTTAGAGGGGGCGTCAATTAGAGGGTGGGCCCAGTTAGAGAGGGGCTTCAATTGGAGGGTTGCTCAGTTAGAGGGGGGCCTCAATTAAAGGGGAGCTCAGTTAAAGAGGGGCCTCGATTGGAGGCGGGCTTAGTTAGAGAAAAGCGTCAATTGGAGGGGAGATCAGTTAGAGGGGGGGGGGGGGGAGCTCAATTAGAGGCGGACTTAAAAAGACATGATTTTCTCGATCTTTGATCACCCTGAATGGCATTTATTAATTTAATGGTGCAATAATTAAAAATTTGTCATTTGTGTAAGGCATTTTTAAATTTGTAGGAAAAGCATTGATAACTTTTGCCAGAGATGCGACTCTCCGCGCGACTTTTGGGAGATTAGATGAACGCCTCAGGGGCAAAAAGCCATTAGTGCTAATGAGTGGGCTGGACGGGAGGCGTTCCGAAAAGCGATGAACACATGGGCTTGTTTTTTTCGGTATCAATTCTCTAATGGATAACCCCCATAATTGACGCCCCCTCCAATTGAAGCCCCTCCCCCTTCAATATTCATATCTAATTTAGATAAAATTAAAGGAACGAAACAAATTATCAAAAACATTTTAAAGACTAAATGGTCCCCCCTCGAATTGAAGCCCCCCCCCTTCAATATTCAAATCTGATTTATAAATAAAAGGAATAAAATAAGCCAAAAGCAATTCACGGACAAAAAATGCCCCCCCCCCCCCCCTAAAATGGTGGAAAATGAGGGATTTAATTTTTTACCAAATTTGGGATGGAAAATGAGGAGACAGTAATTACAATAATACCAAAATAATACCCGGACAATTATGAGGTGGTGGGGTGTCTAATATGTTTGGATTAAAGAGTAGACACTTTTTTATGCCCTTACCCCAATGGCATTTTCACCGCTGCGCTGCCGTTTCAGCGCCGCCGACTCGGCACCGGCGCGGCACAAAACGCGCGTCATCTGCACACGCTGCTGCTCGTCCGGAAGACAGCTGAGTGAGTCAACAACAAAAATATTTGAAAAAAAAATTCAAAAAAGACGGAAAGCCACCTGGCGTAATGAAGCGGGGAACGGGAAGCCTTAAAAAATTCAAAATTAATTAAAATTCCTACGCCCAATCTTTTCAATTTTTTTCAAATATTTAGGGTAGGGCTGGTTGGCTCCCGACTCCTTGGAGACAAAAAGTCCGAGTCGGGTGCCAGTGCCGAATCACAGAGGCATCGGGTTGGACGGGTGCCGGGGTCATCGGGGTGAATCGGATGCCGAGGCCGTAGGGTTGGGTCGAATGCCGGGGGAGTCCGAGTTAGGTGCCGGGAATAACAGGGAAGAGTGCCGGGCATGTCGAGACCGAATTTTTAAAACTGTCGAGGTCTGGGTGGGAGGGTGCCTGGAGTGTCGGGATAGGCCCGAACGCATTCGGTCGAATGCCGGGGGCGTCCGAGTTGGGTGCCGGTAATTTCAGGAAACGAGTGCCGGGCATGTCGGGACCATTTTAAAACTGTTGAGGTCTGGATTGGTAGGGTGCCTGGGGTGTCGGGATAAGTCCGACCGCATCCGGTCGAATGCCGGGATCGTCCGAGTTGGGTGTCGGGAACGTCTGGGACGGGTGTCTGGCGTGCCGGGTTCAAATTCGAGGGAGGTCGGGGTGAATTTAGGGGCCAAAAGTGCCAATTAATTGGTGGCATTTTTTAATTTTCGGTGTAAGCAAATTTAAAAATTACTGATGGTGTATGAATGTACACTTTGTAAAAGTGGATGTGCTCTTCTGCCCCATTTTTGCCATGACAACGAATGGCATAAAAAATTTCGCGCGCGCAAAAAAATGGATGGGCGGCATCGGACAAATAAATTTAATGATGGGCTTTATGCCTATTTATTTTAATCTCCCCGACCTCTACGTCGCCTCGGGCACCCAAATCCGCCTTCCCCCGGATTAAGCGAATTAAAACTTGAAAGAGGTAATAAAATTCATTATTTTTGGGTGGGGGGCATTTAAAATAAATTTGAACTTTTTTTTTTGTTTGAATTTTTTTAAAAATTTGTGCCTTATCCGTCAGATTAACACAGCGCGGAAACAACAACAGTAAATAGCGTGCCGCACGTGTGCGTCCATGCAGAACCTATGAAAAATGAAAATTTTTTCGATTTATTTGAGGGTTAATTTTGAAATTCGAAATTTTCGCTTTTCCACCCTAATTTTATTATTTTCGTACACATACAATAGAACCCCTCTCCCCCTTCTAATAAAATTCAACTCTCTAATAGAGAACCCTACCCTCTAATAGACCCCCCATTAATAGAACCCTCCCCTCCAATTGAACCCTACCCTAACAAACACAGGAGGGGCTAATGTAAAATAATAGAAGCCCATGGGGTTCTATTAGGGAAAATTGGTAATTTTTTTGTCAAAATCCCCTACGGCGACATGCAGCGGGGTCCGCCCGTGCTCGTCCCGGCCCGTGGCGGTGTCCCAGTCGTCCACCAGCTGCTTCAGTGTCATCTGGTCATCATCCCGGACCGCCTCGTGGATGGCACGAATGCGCATCTGTGCCATTATTGTTGCTATAGTTTAGTAAATATTTCAATTTAATTGTTTTATTAGGGTTAGGGTTGCTCCCCGACCCTACGAGAACCGGTTGTCTGTTTTGCGGGTCAGGGAAAGGTCGAACATGTTCGGCGGAGGGTCGTCGTCAATGGCATACCGGGGGTTCGGGGACTGTCGAACGATCCGGGCCGAACACAAATCAAATTTTCGGAGAACGGGGTCGGGGTAAAAGGGCCCAAAATTGTCGAAGAACGGGGTCGGGGTAAAAGGGCCCAAAATTGTCGGGGAACGGGGTCGGGGTAAAAGGGCCCAAAATTGTCGGGGAACGGGGTCGGGGTAAAAGG
>JAKKIK010001104.1:0-19248 GCA_024500135.1 Heterodera carotae | reverse complement strand
TGACGATGCCGAGCATGGTGAGGAAGGTGCGCTGTCGGTGCGCGTTCATGGCCGGGGTGGGCATGTGGGAGGGCTTTCCCCCCCCCCCCCCCCACCTCCTGGATACGGGCCTGACCAACATCATTTTCGATTGGTGATTTTAGATCAAATATGGACAACGCGTGGGCGGTCTGATGTTCATCCCGGCATTGTTGGGCGAGGTGGGAGGGCTATCTGGGGATTGATTAAACGGATCCCTGAAAATCCGGCACCGAAAAAATGGCACCGAAAAATCGTCAGAAGCGAAAAACCCTACCAATCTGACACCGACATAGATTATTTTTGAATCGTAAAAACAATGCCAATGGGACATTATAATTTCAAAATCAAATAAATAATACACAAATGGAATTTTAAATTGAATTTATTGTTTAATTTATCCAAAATTATCAACAATTATGGTTTTGTGCATTCCATTTTGGAGATAAAAATGTTGTGTGAATTTATTGTAAATTTTTAGGTTTTTTGGTCCGCCGCAATTCTCTCAGCACTTGGTATAGCTAGCTAGCTGCTCGATTCATGCAAAATATTGAACAAATTTTTTTTTGTGTTTTGAGGCGCAACATTATCTGTCATTCTTGGCATGAACATGCACGCATCAGTAATCAATAATTATTTGAAAATTTAAATTTTTGGCTTTGTATCCACAAATTTTTGTTTTCCAAGGTGATCCTTTCCGCATTTATCGCCGCCGCCTACACATTTTCTGGGGGACTCTACGCAGTTGCGTATGTAAATTACTCGTGCTGTTCGAGAGTCTGGGTCTCGACTCGGGAAAAGTCTCGGTTTTTTTTTTTTTGAGTCTAGGTCCCGAGTCGCGGGGTCAAGTCGCGAATCAGTCTCGAGTCTAGGGGTCAAGCTCGAGTCTCAGGGTCAAGTTTCGAGTCTCGGGGTCAAGTCTCGGTCTCGAGTCTCGGGAAATTTTCGGTCTCGACAGCACTATACAGAACTAAACATTTTCCAATTAACAAATTAAAATGTACAAAAGAATTTAAAGAGATATGGCTACAAAATGTAGTTCGCACTGGCAGGGATGTCCTTGGCAAAACACAAAAACCCGGCAAACCAGTTGAAAAACCCGGCAAAAATTTTCAAAAACCCGGCATTTTTTTAAGCCAATTATTCACTGTAAAAAAGGTCAATAACATTTAAACAACATATTTATCACCGCTTTTCACCTGTTTGAGCAAATTTGGCATTGAAAGAAAGTAATTGTGAGCGTTTGGGCACGAAATATTTGGATTGAATTTGATTGAAATAAGTGAATCAAACTGTTTCAGTTTTGGAGGTAAAAAACAAAATTTTTGCGTATGGGAGGCTGCGGCGGTGCCGATAGGCGCCGCCGGGAAAATTTTTGAAAAAATTAACTAAATTTGTTAAGAGAAATTGGTCCAATTTCTTCGGTTTTCGCTGAGTTTCGCGTCTTATTTTTATTTGAGACATATTTTGGCTGAGGTTTGGCGGTGCCGATAGGCGCCGCCAGAGAAAATTTTTGAAAAAATAGTGATATTTTAAGGCAAAAAGAAGGAAAAAATTTTGTTAAATTTTAGCAAAATATTTAATAAAATTCAAATAAATGAGTGGAGAACAGGAAACCCGGCAAAAAACCCAAAAACCCGGCAAAAACCGGGCATTTGCTAAAACCGGGCAAAAACCGGGCACGGACCCCCAAAACCGGGCAAATGCCCTATTTATAAGGCAAAATCACATCCCTGCGCACTGGGTGGACATCGAACCCACGCCAGAGGGCATCCGATGAGCGGGCGGCAGCACGCCCACTCAGCTATCCAAGACGCTATTGGATGTTTTGGAAAATGGGGGCGGTCGGTCCCCTCGGGGATTGATGGGAGGGACGAACGGGGCTAAAGACGACGTTTTGCTGTGAATCAGTGATGCCGCGGGTTGATAAAAATTTCGGGTTCGGGTTTCGGGTCGAGAAAAACCTCGGGTTTCGGGTATCGGGTTTCGGGTTTTTTCAGATTAATCCAGTTTTTTTAAATTTAATTTATTACTCACCTTAAACAATTTTTTGCATTGAACTTAGACAATAAAATTGTTATGGGTGAGGCGGTGGGCCTGGCGGTGCCGATAGGCGCCGCCAGGAAATTTTGACATTTTAAACGGATTTTCGTTAAGAAAATTTACCCAAAATTTAAATTTTAAGCGTAAATTTGATTTTTGACGCTGAGTACTGTAATACGTGGTGGGGCAGCAGGCGGTGCCGATAGGCGCCGCCGGAAAATTTTTGAGAATATTATTGGGCTTGATAAGAAAATTTGTTGTAAAAATGGCCCATAAATAATAATCAAATTTTATACGGAGTTTTTAACGTCAAAAATAATTTTAAAAATCGAAAATTTATCAGAGAAATTTAATATTTATTTCCTTGCATAAAAAATTGAAGGTAAAATTATAAAAATCATTTTACAAACCGAGGGATTCGAACCCACACCAGACATCCCAGCGAAGTAGACAACACAGCCCACTCGGCCATTATATTTTTTATTTATTTTGCAGAATTATGATATAAATTTCCTTTCCCTCCTTCTTTTCTCAATATTTTACTTAAAATATCCATTCTTACCAGTGCATATTTTTTCGTCTATGCCGCGGGTTGAGAAAAAGTTCGGGTTCGGGTTTCGGGTCGGGCACTCGAAAAATTTCGGGTTCGGGTTTCGGGTTGGGAAAAACCTCGGGTTTCGGGTCTCGGGTTTCGGGTTCGGGTCGGCATCACTGGTTTGCAATAAAGCCTCTCACCCCCCCCCCCCCCCCTCCTCCCCTAATATGATACGTTAACTCCGGCCAGCCCAGTTTTGTACCATGATAACTTTTTTGATTTACAGCCATTTTCAACAATTTTTTATACTTCCAAAAGATTGAAAAGAGATTAAGCTACAAAAAGTTTAAAAAAAAATTCATAAAATTGAGACTTTACTCAATTAACAATAAGCCCACGATCTCACCCTTTATTTACCCTCCCTCCTCAACCTCTAATTAAGCCCCCTCACTATTTAATTTAATGTAAGCTTGGTTTAGGCCGCCACAACGATATCTTCAAGGTGTGGACAACATTTGTCGGATTTCATAAACAATTTCTTGAAATTTAAATTTATATTTGTAATTCATTTGTTAGTTATGGCTTATGTGGCGTTCAAAGGTACACATATTGGTCCTCAGATTACTTAGTTTATTTTTTACTTTTTTCAGGGGATGGAGGGTTATCGACGTCAAATTAACCGACTAATGGTAATTGGAATAGGAAAAACTAAATTATTCAAAATTTTGGCGGCACTAATTCATTTTTAGGATCTTGCCAAGTATTTTACTGAGCTGTTGAAGCGCACTGACGGCTTTGAAATGGTGTTGGACGACGATGTGTGTGATTTTTTTGACGCGAATTTTATTTTAAAATTCGTCATTATTTACACATTTTAGCCCGAATTCTTGAACATTTGCTTTTGGTACGTGCCGCCAAGCTTGCGCAGACAACAAATCGATCCACAGGAGAAGACGGCACGATTGGAGAAGGTAAACAAACACATAAGAACAATTTTTAGAATCATTATTTGTTAATTGGTTTTGGTTTTAAAAATGCCATTTTCAATAGATGGCACCAAAAATCAAGGCACGAATGATGGAACGTGGCACAACAATGGTCGATAGTTAACTATTCTTTAATAATATAGTTTTAAATGAAAAATAAATTCTTGAATAATAAAAAGCAATCTTGTCTGAGGATTGATTGATCACCCCTGATTCTCTTGGGGGCCAGAAAATCCGAGTCTGGAAATCGACATAGGCGTAGCTTAAGAATGCCTGACAATCTGAAACACGAAAAATCGGACCCTACATTTTATTGAAAAAAATAAAATAAGGGGCGGGTCGTCTATTAGAGAAATTCACGGCAAGGTGATCCATCTATTAGAATTGACCAGTACCTTTAATAAAGCATTCTGGTAATTTAACGACCGCACCTAAATAATTTGAAATTTTCGTACTAATACTGATACCCATTTACTGAAAAATATGTTCAACAAATGGGATTTTCGGTAAAACGGATACCGCGCTACAGTAATCACTTATTTTTTACCGATATTGATAGTAAATACCGACCTTTTCGATAATTTATCGTTACCATGCCGAACCCACAGGAAAGAAATTGTTTGTCAAAGTCTAATTCTCACAGGTGGGCTATCAGCCGGACAAACAGCGCCCAAACTTCTTCCGCATGATCATTTCTAATTCTGCAATTCGAGTAGGAAGCCTTATAATAAAAAAAATTACAATAATTTGTTGATTTAATTCCATAGGAGGTGGACTTGGACTTTCTTGTCCACGAAATTGTTACATTGGGCAAAGACTTGTGAATGAAACGACGACGAGGACGACAAAATTGTCTTGTAAAATAGAGGATGATACATACAACATAACCAGACCAAATTTTCAACCGAATGAATTAATCAACAACAAAATAAGATGTACTACCGTATTTCCTACCTTTATTAGAACCCCCCGAAGCTTTATCTCTCACTCGACCCCACGCTATTGGACTTAATTTTTTAACTAGAGATCGGGAAACCGGATCAACCAATTACTTGGTCAATTAATTAATCATTTTATCAGTATTGAAATTTATCGATATTTCTTCGAGTTCATCAACCAATTAATTGACCTTTTTATCGGTCCAATTAATTGGTTTTTTCGACCAATTAATTGCTTTGTCCAATCTTTAATTTTAACGCCTCTCAAATGGATGGTTTCTATTAGAGCATGGCTTAAAGGGGGACTCTAATATAGGAAGTACGTGCGCAATTCATTTGCCATACACAAAGTTCGCTTTAGTTTGATCAAACAACAACAAATAAATGCCGTAAAACAAATTTTTGTGGTTAAAGTATTTCTTTTCCTTAATCAAACTCGTTGTTATCCGCGCAGCATTTTGTGGTTAGCTAGGCGCCAATAGGATAACAATTTTGTTAGGGTAAACGATCAGATTCGCCACCTGACTCGAAATCAAAAATTTATTGGAAAATTAGGCGCTAGAGCGTATTAGAGCTTTTTAATGATAACAAAATTGGAGAAATTTCTCATAATTAAATCCCATATTCTAAGATTAAAACATTATTTTTTATCCAAGTCAAAATTTTTATTGGACAATCATCCCTAGAGGAGTAATTAAGAGAGGGTCCATTTTGGAATTTATTTCCCTCTCAACTTAGAAATAAGAAAATTTGCATGTGTTTGTTGCTGGCTATTTTGTTAAATATGCGCATGAGTTTTTTTGTGATTTATTTCCTTTTTTGAGTTTTTCTTCAATTCTTCCAAGATAAACAGAGTACTGGATACAATTCTACATCGTAATTCGAACAATTCTGTAAATTATTAGGTTTTGATGTTCATCTGAACATTACCAATATCAAACAAACATTTTTGACATTTTAAAAACAGCCGAATGTATGTTCGAAGTTTTGAACAGGTTCACATAAACTTTGAAACCCGTAATTTTACAGACTTGTTCATAATCGCATAGAACCCTTTCAAAATTTCGTTGTGAAGTTAGGACATTTTAATCCCATGTTTGGCAATGTTAGTCAAAATTTGTCAATGTTCTTTCAATATCGGGTGATTTTCATTATCGGTGCAACACATCGTTTCATTTTAGTATTGATTATTTATTCAAGCCTATATGAATAAGTGTAAAGATTATAACAATAATATCAAAAGCAATATTTGCAAAAGCATTAAGTAAAATGGATATATATTTTTTCATTCTTTTTGGTAATATTTTTGTTTTTAGATTATTTTGTTTGGATAAATTTTACTTATATTTATAGATTTATTTTATTTTTTGCTCAAGTTCAGCTAATTCAGACAAACAGTTTCTGGTTCCACATCATTTTGATTTTCTTGGATTTTCGCTCATGATATTTTATTACGTTGAATGTGCGGTGCTTATCAAATCTATAGTCAAGAATTTTGCTTTAAAATATTTTTTAAATTTATTACGTTTCTAATTACTATATAAATTTACATTTGTTAGATTTTCGAAATGCGACGTAGAACATTATTTAATAAGTTCCCTCGACAAGACAAGAAACATAAGGTAGCCCATTAATTTGAATGAATAAAGGGAAAATAATGAATTGTCGGATTTACGGGTTTTCTTTAGTTATTCCAAAATAAAAATCTTATTTTAGCTGTATAATTTACTAATTTCCATTAATTTTTTTTTGCATTGAACTCAAAATAACAAAATTAAACCGTCCGTCCAGCAGGAGGAGCGAGAATTATATTGGTCTGAGTTCGGTTGTCAATAATGTTGGGAAATCAAGTTTGCTGCAGTGAGCTTTAGATATTTGCTTATTGTCTATAAGGAAAAAATTTTAAAATGTTTATTATAAAGAAATCTCATATTTCAATAATTAATTAAGATAAATTTCTTCAACCCTTTCATTATTTATCAATATTGCGTAATGTAATCTTTATGCTTTAAACCAGTTTGAATAATTTGGATTACCAACACAGTATAAGATTAATTTCTATTTTGATATTTGCTATTTTTTTAATGAAATAGCAAATAAAAGGATGAAATCTGTTTTTTTGGTTCATTATCGCTTCCTAAATAGGTAGGCTTTATTTAAACAAGCCTATGAATGATAGATGTATTAATGGTGGTTAATATCTATGAAACAAGGCCAATAGTCATGAAGTTTCTAAAGTTTTGATCAGTTTATTGAAGCAATGATTAAGTAATAAGTAAAAATTGTTTAAATTTTTTTTAGTTACATAATATATTTTGTAGTTTTGATTATATATTTTCAAGATGCTTTCATTTATTTGTCCACTTTAGTCATTATTGAATTCATTTTCTTATTTGTTGTTTTATATTTGTTATCATCCATAAAAATATAATTGCTCTAATACTTGGTCCATTTTTACTTAATGTTAAATTTGTATGCAGAGTTTTTGCGTTTTTTTTTCAATTTAAAATACTGTTCTCTCTTTTTTTATTTTTTATTTAAAATAAAAAAATTCCGTGAATAGTATTTCATGTAAAAAAAAACCCCAACCTGTCTTAATTTATTACGATATGATAATATAATTAATTACTACTGAATTTTAAATTATTAGTGTTAATAATTTTTTCATCATCTTTTTTTTACACCTCCTGACGCAGTCGCGAGCTTAGTGTCCATCTTTTCCACATTAAATCTCTTCGTATAAGCATATGCATGAAGCCCACCATTTATTTATCGTTTTGGTTTGAAATTAATATTTGTGAAATTTCGAATTTTTATTAATGTTCATATTTGTTTTTTTTATTCCAATATACATATTTTTTCTAATGAAGTTACGAATGATTCCCATACAAGGCTACATTCTTTCTGATAAGTTTTTAGACAAAGGGTTGTATTAAATTCGTACAAATCTGTTTCTTATTTAAGACTTAATTATTGAACGTACTTTTATTCTATTACTAACATAAGTAGTAATTTTTGTAAACACACATATATAATTAGATCTTTTGGCAAATATATGATCAATTTGGGTGTGGTCATACTGTTATATTTAAAATTTCACTTTTATGCTTTCGACCATTAATGTGCCGAAGCGAGTTGGTAAGTTGGAGTAGTACAGCTAAGTTATTCCGTTGTAGCAAGTTTTATCGGTTTGGTTCGAATGCAATATTTATGAAAGTTTAAATCTTTATTAATGTTCATACATAGATATATTTTTTCATTTAATGTACAATTTTTTGCTAATGAAGCCACGAATAATTCTCATGCAAGGCTACATTTTTTTCATTAGAGATGGTATTTATCATTTTTGGTTTTTTTGCCGAACAGTCAGCGATTTTCTCTGAATTAACTATATGGTTTATTACCATCATTTTTTATTTTTTTTTTGTGAAGCATTTTGGCGTTAGAATTAAACAGTCTTAATTGCCTTGTATGCAAAAAATTCGGAAAGTCTGTGATGGCTTTGGCACTTTTTGTCCGACGTTTTTTGACCATTCTTTAACTTTTATTTATGAATAAATGATACATATAATCCGACAATAATCATTTTATTGTTGTGCCAATGTACTTTTTAACATTATCGGAATGCAATTTTACCCGCATTGGTCATAACAACAAATAATCGCTTGATATTAATTTGCGTAGTTTAACGATGCAGAAAAAGGTGAATGGAAAAATAATAACAATTTTTAAAATTCGCTAGGCAAACCTGCACTACATAATTAAAATTATTAGGAAAGCAAAAAATTTTGTTTAAATTTTTTTAAATTTAATCATAGTTTCGTATTTATTGAGAAACTTTTATATAAGAGCATTTGAACGAATTATAATTCGTTTTATTGATATTTTGCTTGTTCAGCGTCGGGAACGTTGTATGACAAAATCAACATTCGATCTCACGAAACTTTTTTTTAAGAAATTATGATTCTGTCATAATTTAATCGCAATGAAAGGAGATAAATATTTATTTTAGCTGGGATTTTTATTTTTTGTATTATTTGCTGTCAACCATTACTCAATGAGATGACAGCATGACATACGGTTAAAATTGACTTTGGATTATTTGCAGTGATGAGTATGTTCATTGTAATATTAAAAATTAACTACTTAAAATTAATTCGGTTAATAAATGATACTAAACAATTTGGCTGTGAATATTTCCAACCAACCAATGCTTTTTGTTCTTTACTCAAAACTCATCATTCTTGGCCTCATGCGACGGTACTTTTGAAAAAGATTTTTTGGTGCAAAGGAGCTTAAATTGTAATCAATAATATTAGTTTTATGTGATTATATTTTAAAAATTTTTCTCATTTTTATTTATATCTGGTGTATAATTGTTCAATACTATTGGTGGTATTGTCCGATCATTAATTTCTATTTGACTGCTAATTTATGAGACAAACAGAAACAAAAACATGTATTTAATTTTTACATTTATCTGTTCGTACTATGATACAGATTATTTTTGCAAAAAGTTTTTTTGTAGGTTTACCAATTTTTTGATGTAAAAAAATTATTTTGTTTTATATCATTACATTTCAACCAGTTTACATATTATTATTGTAGCAACAAAGAGCGACGTGTTCCATAGTGAAATCATCAATTGCTTACTTCAAAAATCACATTTCAACGTAATAATAATTTAATATCAATTATTAAAAATTTTTTTACCGTTGAATGCTCATTGTGAGTAGTTGAACAATCCATATAGCATTATTTTACTCATGAATAGACTCTGTTTTTAATTTAATTTTATTTTAGAAAGAATTCAGCTTCATGTACAAATTTAATTAAGATTTCCTTCATAACTTTATTTCCTTTTTGGCTATAATTTTATTTGTCTTTAATAAACTTGATTCATGGTTCTGCCTTTAAATTTAGCGAGCTATACACAAATATATTAATTTGTATCCAATTCTAATATCTTCATGCTCCATTGAAGTTAGTGAACCATGGTATTTTTTAATATCAAAAAATTCGACTTTTTTTATTGTTATTCCAGGATTATCTTATTTCTCCTTATTATATCTTTTAACAAATATTTACATTTATTAGCAATTGAAAACTTTGATATTCAGTTATATCATTACAAGATAAACCTTTTATGGCATGAATTTATTTACATACGATTTATTACCGAAATTTCGCTATGTGCATTAATCAATTACTGTATGAGCTTTATTGTTTATCCTCCGTTTTTTTAGCGAACAAACTCTTTTATTAAATGAAGAATACACAGACAAAAATTACTTAATCTTTACAAATATTGGATATTATGCCGCAATATTTAATCTGTTTCATATGATCGGTCCCGCCTGACTTTACATTGGTCTGCGGCTGTGTGTTTTATCATTACTTCCTTTATTTGCTTATATTAATTTATAATATTACCCATTTACGTTAGTGGCAAGCACTACTATGGATCAGGGATGGTGCCGGTTGCCAAAAATGAAAGTCCGGAATCCGGAACCTGGAATTCCGCCCCCCCCCCAAAAAGGACCGGAATCCGAAATTTTTTTCAATCAATAAAATCAATAATTCTTAAAAAATTTCTTAAATTTGCCTTACTTTTTTAAAATGTTAATTTTTTGTCTATTGTTTTTTAAAAGTATATATTCGGATTTATTAGATCGAAAGACTTTTTTTAAAGCATTTTTTTTATCAATAATTCTACTAAAAAATAATCATGTTAATTCATTTTTTATTTTTTAGAACTCGAAATTATGACTAAGACTAATAACGCACGCACCCTTGCATAATTTTTATAGCTCGTAAAAAAGAATTTATTATTTTGCGTAATAATTAAATATTAGTTTAAATATATTTTTTAATTAATTTAATAAAAGCTATAATAGGGTGTCTTTCTGAAAATATGATTTCAGGCCCAAATTCCAGTTGTGCTTATCATTACAAGAGACAAACGTTGGTTGGCATATTTTTACAAATTATTATATTGTTAGAATTGAACAGTTTTAATGGCACAGTTTTTACAAAATTCTCAGAATGTTGGAGATGGATTTAAGTATTTTGTCGACCGTTTTAACCATAGCTTAAGCACTTTCGTTTAAAATATTTTTAAATTTATTCATAGTTTTCATGATGGCGAGACATTCCCTAGGCCTCTTTTTGGTTTTACTTTGCAAGTTATAATTTTAAAAATAACAATAATTTACCAAAATGCAAAAGGTATTGTCATTGGATGTTTTATTTATTTTTAGATTTGTGATTTTGTCGAAAATACCATCGCAATCAAAAAGATGTAAATATTTATTTTAGCTATAATTTCTAAGGAATTTTATTGGTAGTAGTGTTCTTGGATTCAAAAAAGATTTATTTAAGGTTCCTGTTTTAATTTTAATATTTGAAATTATTTATTTTTTTAATCACGCTGCTACAAACTTCACTATACGCAGCTCACGCACGCGTCGGCTTTTTCAGTTAGAACTTTTTCGTTGCCTTATTTTATGTGAGCTGTTTTTAATAATGGTAGTTTTAATTTTGCATTGTAACAAATCTAAGAAGTAATATTTTTCATTGCTTTTAAGTGCAATAAATTTTGCCGTCTTTGCCAATTTTGTTTGCATTTTTTTTAAAAGGCTTATAATCTCAAAAAGTAATATAATGGTTTTATATTCTTTGAATTTCTATGCTTGTATCCATGAAAAAATTGGGTTTGATAGTGGGTGTTTTTACCATTATAGGCTTAATGGATATTTAGTCAGGTGTCTTTTATATTTTGGAAAATATGCCGCTATGGCGTGTATGGGATGTTTTCAAATTTGGACACGGACAAGCCAAATTTTTTTTTGGATTTATTAGTTATTTATTAAAATATTGTTTGTTTTTATTTATATTTTGATTTTCAATTTATTCGTAGGTTATTCCACTCTTAATTTTTGGTAACCATAATCAACATTAATTTCCAGATTCTGATTTCGTAGAAATGCTTCAAAAGGATTTTAAGAGTAATTTGTCATTGATCTGTTTTTGGTGTTAAAATTTCTTTCAATGTTGTGACATTTTAATTAAAAAAAAACTTTTTCTTGTGTTAATGAAGAATATTTATTTTAATTTTTTTAATTTTATTTATTCGTTGTTTCAACAGCCAAATTGGATCCCAAAATATTTCTTTTTTAATTTTTGGTTCTACGTTGAGTTTTCGTTTTCTTCAATATGCGCGAGCACAAAGCAAACGGTTTTGGATTAGTTTTGGTTAATAAATATTATGTACTTTAAATTTCATTGAGTGTGGCAATCGTTTAGGAAATCCACCAATATTTTTTGCGCAATATAATTATAAGATTTCCACGTGCAATTTATGTAATTTAATACCGTTTTTATTATAGGAATATTGGACTTGAATCAAATTTTTTGTAGCAATACGCATAGGGGCTCAATAAAATTTGATATCATTAGAAAATTTTATTGTTATAAGTGCGAGAAAGAAGCATAGTCTAAGAGATTGAAAATCAAAAAGAAATTATGGATTTTCGTGAATTTTACTTGATAAATTAACTACCAAATCTTATAAACAAACAATGCTTTTGAATATCAAATTTAAAAAAACTAGCGACTAATAAAAATGCTGGGCAGAAAAACTTAGTAAATTCTGACAAACATTGCCAAACATCATGGGGTTCCAAACATCGGGTACCCAGCTTCAAATCGGGTGATTGCAAATCGGGTGCAATATATATATATACGGGTTCGACAGTGGCGCCTAGAGCGCAGAAAGAATTTAATGAAATTAGCAAATTTGAACCGGAAATTTTACAAAAATGAGGACCGGGATCCAGTTAAAGTCCGCTGAAGTTGGATGTTTTAAATATTTAGTTCTAAATAATAAACATTTTGGCTTTTATTAGGCACAATTCATTAGTCAGCATGGTGGTCGCGTTTTATCAAAAACTGCAGCACATAAAAAGCATTTTTAATGCGAAACACTTCGTTCTCGCTTGGGATTAGTATTTGAAAGAATTTAGAAAAGGAGAAACTGGTGCCTCGCTCTTTTGGTACCGGATGGAAACTCTTGGCCTCAAAACTTTATGACCAGTGAATGTTTAATTTAGGAAAATTTTGATGTGATTAGATGGGAGGAATTTTTAAAATTATGCGTTATGAATTTTCAGCAAATTATCAGAAATTTATATACCCAAAGCGATCAAATCTTTCGGCTGAGCACGTTGACATTACGCTAAACCCCCTTTTGAGCGATTTGAGAAAATTTTTAGCGCTTTTTAGACGTTTTTATTGAAAGTACCGAGTACCGGAACCGAGTTCCGGGTACCGGGGTCAAATACTGAGTACTGGGGTCGAATACCTGAACCGAGACAGAGTTTGCGAGCACCGGAAAATTTCTAGTACCGAGCATCCCTAGTGTGTAACCTAAAATTAGAAATCTTCACTTAATTTGACAACAAAAATCAACAAAAATTCTTTTTCTAATAATAAGAAACTTAATAAGGAAGGACAACTATTAATTTTCAAGAGAAAAGCTAATCATGTTCAGAATTATTTTTTATTTTTTGCATATATCACTCCAAAAAATATTATTTTTTGCAATCATTTTTATCAATTAATAGGCACTGGTTTAAGAAGTAATTTTGGTAGTCAAAATTCAGCTCAATATTTTGGAAATAAGTATGCTTGCTTGATTCATGGATCTGACTTTTAAATTTAGCGATTCTGTACCCAAACGTTTGTTAATTTATTAAATTGATTTATTTGATATAAATAAATGGTGTAATTTTGCCACTATTTGTGCTTGCTTCCATTGCTTCCATTCGAGCTTTCATTGGGTTTAGCGGTTAACATGCAGTATGAGTAAAAAAGTTCTTTCATGTTCCGTTTTCGGTGTTACTCTGATATCTTCAAATAACGCTATGACAAACAAAAGGTTTTAGATTAGTTTGTTAATAATATTACTTTGAAATTTTATGTTTTATTTTTAAAAGTTTAGTTCTTAATTCATTTCGCTGATTTTGAATTTTCATAATTTTAGCTATACGCTATCAGGTATAGGTCCGACTTAACAGTTGAGTGTGGCAATCGTTTAAAGAAATCTACCAATATATTTTAAGTGTAACTATATTAAGAATACCACTGAGATTATTGGTATTTGGTCTTGATTTGTAATTTAACTAGTTTTTATATTCGAATTGTTTTATCAATTTATAGCGTTTCGTTCTTTATTCTTCTTTGAACTCTCTACTATATCGTGTAGTTCGAGTTTTTTTCGTAAGATGTCGGAGGCCAACTTTTCACATTAAGTTTTAATTTAATTAAAATTGGTTCTGTTACCGAACGGTCCAATTTAAAGTTTTGCTACATAACTTTAAATAAAATATTTAAAAGCAAGGGATATTTTCTTCTATTTTTTAGGTTTATTAAATTTTTTATTAATATTCCCATAAAATAAAAACCTATTTGGCTATTTTTCATTGGTTTTCGATTTGTTATCATTTTGACTTATGTTGTACGAATCTTTGCTCTATTATTATAACTTTACTTATAAAATTAACCATATTCTCAGAATTGTTTGTCTTTATTTTTTTATTTACTCATTTTGTATTTTGAACCCATGCGAATAAAAAATTCCAATTTTCGAAATAAATCATATACGGAGTTATTTTCACCCCCAAAAAGCATCTTAAAATTCAAAAAGATTTGAAGAAATTTAGTAGGTACTTCCCTTCTCAAAAATTGAAGGTAAGTCATAAAAATCAATTTACAAACCGAGGGATTCGAACCCACACCAGTCATACAAGTAAAACATATAACACAAATCACTCGGCCATCGACAATTTATTTTGTCTGTCGGAATTATTTAATAAAATTCTTTTTCCTCAACTTCCCCTCAACTTTTGCACTCAAATCCCCATTCTTACCAGTGCATATTTGGTCCCGGTTAGTCCCGGTCCCGCCGGGACCTAAGAACCGGGACCGGGACTTGACTTTTTTTGAAAACCGGGACCGGTACCGGGACCTGAAAAAACCGGTAATTACCGGACCGGTCCCGTACAACCCTAATTATTAGTATCATTTCGCCAAATTTTTCTATTTTCCCTTCCGTATTTTGATACTGAGGTGGATTGAATTATCACTAAGTTGCAAATTTTTCCTATCAGGTGCGTTGGTCATCCACGTTCCAAATGTTGGATCCAATGAAGACCCAATTTCCTATTGGTCTGGTGCAAATGAATTGAAATGGCCTCTTTTGACTAAATGGCAAAAAAATATTTCTCAGCTCCAGCCACTTCAGCTGAAAGCGAAAGGCTTTTCTCAACCGCTGGATTGATTGTAACTGATCTAAGAAAATGTTTGTTGCCTGAGAATGTGGACAAACTTTATTTTTGCATCACAATCTCAAAATCTATGAGTTTGACTATGAATAAAAAAAATTTGTTTTTAAAAATAATCGTATAATCGTAATCGTACATATAATCGTGATTAATCGTGTTTTTGGCCATAATCGTAAATCATATTTTTAATCGTATCGTGTTTTCCAAAATAATCGTAATCGTGCATTTAATCGTAATCGTGAAATGTCCGGCTCGGCACATCCCTGGTGTAAACCACTTACTCTGAAGACATACAATAATAATTGTCGCAGAGTAAGTGAAAACTTCTCTCTCCATGCGCCTCTCTTTTGCTGACCTCATCCAAACAAATCGATAATGCACACACACAAACTTTTTGGTGGCATTCATTCATTCTCCAACGGCACCATGCAAGGTCAACTTCTCGACCCCATGGATAACTGACCGATGGCAAACGTTTTAGGGCTAAATCTTTTTTTGTTAGCCAGCGAAATTATGCAAAATGATGTTCTTCAAAGCTTTATGTGTTTAGATTCCTCTCATTAAAAAGAAAACTAAACAAAAAAACAACATTCAATAAAGTTAATATTTATTTTATATTTGAAAAGAAGGGGTTTTTCTTGAATTTTGTGAATATTACTCAACTTTGTTGAAAATCTTAAGTCGTTTAACTCTGTTAACAATAGCATCTAAACAAGTAGAAATTTCGAATGATACTAATTTTGTTTTTGATTTTTACTTTTTATCAAAATAATTCGATTTCAATGGATAGCCTTGAATCTTCTCTTTTCAATTACACTGGTTCTACACATTTACTGGTCATTTTGAAATTAAGTAAAAAGCACATTTTTGGTCATAACTTCGAGTAATTTAATCTTCGGGTCAATATAAACCAGAAGATATAGCATCCAAAGCCCAAAAATTATTAAACATTCCTCTAGAATTTTTAAATCTACCAAAGTCATATTTGTGCAAAAAGGTTATCAAAATATAAAATTTCTTACGGAATTGACAAGAGCAAAATATCTTTACACACGATTTTGTGGTAAAAAAATTTTAAGGGTGCTTTTCCGAGTTAGGTATGCATTTTTGACGAAAGTCATTTATAGTTTGGGATACCAAAGTTATAAGACAACCCCAAAAGATACATTGAAATCGGAATGAATAAATAAATACCATTAAAATTATTACTTTTATGATTTTATATTTGACATTAACGATATCTATAATAATGTTAAAGAAATCCTATTGGTTTATGTGTTGCTGAACATTTTAAAAGCATCTTACAAAAATATTTTGAAACAAAATTTAAGAATAGCCATAAATAATTTAACAAAAAATCACACGACGTCTAAAAAGGTCAAAAAATATGCAGAGTGATTAGTTTGAGATCAAAAAATGATGGCTTGGAAAATACATTAACAGCCAAGCCAATGCAAGTGAGCATGCATATTCACTCAAAAAGCGTGGTTTTTCCATTGAAAGAAAACATTTTCAATTAATCTCAAAAATTTCAAATTTACATTAGATTGAAGAAATAAATATAAAAAAATAATGTTTAAATATTTGTAGTTAGCTGAACAATCATTTTATTTAACAATCTAAAAACTAATTGATAATTTAATTTCAGTCCGCAAATCAGTTGCGCCTAAATCAAATAATTATAAATATGCTGGTCCAATAAAAATTTTAAAAGGAAAATAATTATTAAATACCCTAGAAAATAATTATTAAATACCCTAATCAAATGAAAATCGAAGACAATTTTAATTTTTTTTTGTGCAATAATTGTACTACTTATAATTTAAAGATTAAACACATTGATTTGAAAGATCCAGATCACTGATTGTCTCTTTACAATAAAGCTACAAACACGAGATTAAAAACCAAACCATTAATCCTGACAAAATCGAGAAACCAGTTTTATTAAAAGTTTATGATTACATAGGAGGGCTAAAAATAACCTGGCTCGGAAACGTACGCCGAGGAAGCTGGGAAAAAAGGTTGGCTCTCGGAGAACGAGAGGCGAAATCTCGATGAGACTGAAAACAAATTTAATAAAAAGGGTGCTTTATAAAATCAAATAATATAGACAAAATTTATAACAAATCTCAAACTAAAATATTTTTTAATATAAAGGCCAATAAAAGAACCAATTTATCATCACAAAAAGTTAAAATATAATTTCAATGTTGTACAAAACATTTTTGTGAATTTTTATTTTATTAAATTGCTTCTGTTGCTTAAAATATACATATATGTTCAAACGTAAAGAATAAAAAAAATATATTTATGAAAACAATTATTAAGAGAAAACTTATAATCATTTCATAAAATAAATTTCACGCTTCGTTTATTAATAAGCATTACAAGCGATTGCAATTTGGTTTGCCCTTTGCATGAAGTTGAAGTTTCCATCACATTTGAAACAATTGCTAGTTTTAAATTTATTGTTTTTTTTATTTGAAATGGTTGATTCACAGTTTTGTAAAAATTAGAAAATCAAAATGTTTCATAACCATATTCACTTTTATGCGATCTTTTAAAGATTTTGGTTTGTTTGTATTATTAAGTAAAGGCATGCCTATTTGGCTGTGCCCTCACTTTCCAGTTTTCAATATAGTTTATGCAAATTTAATATGATTCCCAACACTATATGTACAAAAACTATCTAATTTACACGCCACCAAATGGACAATGTATGAAGAAATGGAGTAAAGAGATAGGAAAAAAGAGAATGATGAGAGAAAGAGACAGACAAAGAATTCTAGGAAAAAAGAGAATGATGAGAGAAAGAGACAGACAAAGAATTCGTTGACTGGCGACTCCGATAATGCTCTATGCTTGCTCTGTTCTCTTTATCTCTGATGCGACTTTCTTTATCTGCTCATTCTATGCTCTCTCTTCTTTCACTTTCTCTCTCTGACCTTATCCATTGAACGAATCTGAAATAAAGCCAATTCTGCAGCAAGAAGCGTCTGTGGTGGTCGTCTTTGGTCACCTCATACATTTGACATCCATTTCTAATCAAACAGCAACGCACATTATATATCGAACACCCATACATCTTTTGCGTAATAAATAGTGATGCTAAAAAGGTGGAATTATTAAATAAGAACATATTTTAAAAATAAGAACAAATAATACCTCGGATTTATATCCAGATGTGAAATTAGATGTTCTTAAATTGAAAATAGGAAATTGAATTTTTCTCAAAAAGTATGAGGGTGATATTAAAGTCACAAGCTGATATTGCTGTACTTAATTTAATTTACTAATTATTAAAATTAAAAATAACATTAATAAAAAATTTAAAGCAAAACTAAGATTTGACAAAACGAAATAAAGAAAAAAATATAACTAAATATTAATAAAAAATTAATATTTTGGTGGATAGTGTTTAAGATAAAGTGTATTTTATTTACATCTTTTTCTAAACCGACTATCTCGACAATGAAATAGTGTTTAAACAAAAAGAAGTATAGACCAAACGGAAACCAAATTTTATTCAAAACCCGAATAACTAAAATTAAAATATTGCCAATAAATGATAATTAAGACTTTTCTCAAAGGTAGTGGTATAATATGGAATTTCAGGATTTAATGCAATAAAGCAAAAACATTCAATAATTCCTATAAAAAAATAATAATGAATAGATTTTTCATAATTTATAAAGTAGTAAGGTTTTATTCTTTTTCGTAATCATGTGATTTCCATGGACTCACGCGGAATAAATGTTTCCATTAGATGCAGCGTGATTTATTTGAGCAGGGGCTTAAGTGCCAAAATTTCGTAAAAATTTTAGTCTAAAATGTGGATAAATACTGAAATATTGAAATGTACTAATTTATCACTAAAAAATTAATTAACATTTTATCCGCCGCATTTCTAAAAATAATAAGTTTTGCACCTTTACATTGACCTGATGGAGGAAGAGTACGAAATCAAGCTTGAAATAAAAAATTTCATAATTTTTAAAGCCAATGTAACTTAAATAAAGTTATAATTTGCATATATTAATATAGTTAAACAATTCATGAGAGACTCAAATAAAATTTACCATAATGGTATGAAATAAAGTGAGAGAAAAACGAAAATATTATTATAAAATCGAACTAGATGTCCGTAGCAGAACGACTATATTCAAAATATATTATTCAAAATTATTTATTAAAAATTAAGTAGAATAAATTTGTGTAAATTCAAGCAATTTTTGAACAAATGGACGGTTATAAGTAGGGTTGTTCACGGCCGGTTTTAAACCGGGGGTCCCGGTTTTCGGTTAGGCCGGTTTTCCTACCCCCGGTTTTCGGTTTCGGTTTTTGGTCGACCCCCGGTTTTCGGTTTCGGTTTATCGGTTTTTTCG
>JAKKIK010001103.1:0-19253 GCA_024500135.1 Heterodera carotae | reverse complement strand
CTTTCGAATAATACTAAGATTGTAAGATTTGGCCAATTTGCAATGAAGTTATGGCCCAAAAAGTGGCTACTGACGGATTGTCCTCTGACGGATTGTCCACTGACGGATTGTCCTCTGACGGATTGTCCGGACACCTCTAAAACAGGGTTTTCAGCATCTAGTAATCCAGCCGAAGTTATTAATAAAGTCCGGATTTTTAGCCGCTATTTTCTGCTTTTAAACATTTTTTGTTTTTCAGTTACAATTCATATTGGCAAAACGCGGCGACGACCCCACAACCGCTTCATTACTACTGCACTGGCGGGACCGGGTCACTGATTTATTCAACAATCAGTGACGCACTATCTGTTTGCAGGTGACAAGAACTATGAAACAATTCTTTTTTGTTTCCAACACACAGACAGTCGAAATATATATATCGTACCGTATTTCCTATATTAAAGCCCCAGTTTGGGGAGGGGGGATTGAAAAACGGAACCTTCTATTATTGAGCCCCAGGGGATGAGGATAAAGCCATTGGTCTCGAGCCCCCACACTGATAAAACTCTTCCCCGCATGGACTTACGCCGGCAGTCCCAATTTTTGTCTTGGAAAAATTTAAGTCCGAAAAATCAAGGACCTCTGATCTACGAAAATCGCATTTGTCCCACATTGATCAGGATCCCTGATCAGAATTATGATGACTAGGGATGCCAAAAATTTTTGCGCACTAGTTTCGATCTATTAAGCATAAAAAACACCTTTTCCAATTGGTTTGAGACTTCTACGTTGCGCTTTATAATGCCTGTTTTTGCCTTTTTTTGGGATTTTCATGCCTTAATGCCTGCCCATGCCTTTTTTGGGATTTTCATGCCTTAATGCCTGCCCATGCCTTTTTTTGGCATGGTGCCTTTTTCGTGCTTTTTTGAGTTTTTTGGTGCCTTTTAAGACGCCTTTTTCGTGCCTTTTTTGTGCCTTTTTGGCATCCCTAATAATGACCCCCCCCCCCCTTCCATATTACAGCAGTAACGCCGACATCTCCGCCCGCCTCTCCAACCGTACCCATCAGCTGTCCTCATCGCTTATCCTTGTCCCCACACCTCCATCAACTGTTCATCACCATTGCACTGTTGTGGACCCATACAACAACAGCATTGTGCCAATGTCTTCACCTTCCGGCACAGGTGCTGGCCCAATTGGAAATCACCAAGCAAATTCAAGTATTAATTGAGTTTTTTTTTGCATTTGTAACTTCCCCTCGCCGCCCGATATTCCTGGCCCGAAGGTCGGGGCTCAACCTTTCGAAATCATTGATTAAATCCAAAAAGGTTTCTGTTATAATCTTTATGCGGGAAGTTTGATGGCACCGATAGGCATTTTTTAAATCAGTTAATAATTTCATTTTTCACACCATCAGAAATAGATGGCAATTTTAACGCAATCGTAACACGTAAAACCAAAAATTACGCACCGCGACGCTCAAAAAAATGAAACTGTAAAAAAATCCAAATTTTTTAAATTAAATTATAAAAAATTAATTTATTAGTTTTAAATTTAATTTGGCATTATTTTTGAATTCTGACTATAAAAAAGATTTTGTGGGAGCCGGTAGGCATCGTAGGAAAAAATTCAATGAAATTAGATGAATTTTCAAATGCTTTATCGGTTCCATTTTGCAAATGAATAATTATTTTTGGACTACCCATTTACTTATTCATGCTTTGGTCTGATGGTTCAGCTAAACGCCGTCAAAAAATTTAGAAAATTTTTATCAACACAAAAAAAATGTAAAACATAGACATCTAAAAAAATTCTTTTGCTTAAATTGTTTAGGCCCAAAACTCAATAATTAGGGGTGCAAAAATTTCTCGTTTTCCGAGAGTTAAAACCCGAGATTCGGGACCGAGACCCTAAAAAAACCGAGACTTTTCTCGAACGTCTCTACTATTTAATACCATTATCAATTGAACATTAAACAGTAGCTGCGACGGTACAAATCAATGCGGCTATTCCAGCCATGCCATTTTGCTGTGAATGTCTTGCGACGGTGAAATTTTATATTTTCAACTTTTACTATTGTTATTGTTTTCTATTTAAAGCAAAATCGATGCAGTGCAGACAGTTGCCCTTGTTTTGCGACACGACGCATGTGCGATGAGCATTGCGAATCGGCGAGGTACTTGGCAATAGAGCGTATATGATGGCGATTCTTGATTTAAACCTTCATTTAAAGCAGCAGATTAAGCAACAAAAAATCTAACGAAGGAAGGTTCTCAGGTGTCCGTAGGACTTTGAGCCCCCCCATAGAAGGGGATTGAAAAATAGAACCCCCTTCATTTTAACCTCAAGGGAGGAGGTGGTGCATAGCAGGGATGGAACCGGATCCCGGACATTTTCGAATTTTTTAATAGTACCCTGGGGGCACTATTAAAGAAATAAAGAATTTTCCAAAAATAGGAGAGATTTTAACTGTTTTTGAGTAAGATTGATCAAAAACCTACATTTTTTAGTACAATTTTTGATTAGAATGCTAAAAAATGAACGCTGAAAAGTCACACGAACGAGAACCTACTTTTGTAAGCCATTTATGCACCTAAATAAAATTAAGTGTTTACAGGTATCGCGGTGACTGTTTGAATCAGGCAATCTGCAAATGCTCGTGCGAAGCGGATCCGGCAAAGCCAGCCAAAAACGTGTGCACAAAATCAGGCTGCGACTGTCTGCGGATAAAGGAGTCGTGCTCCAAGGTCAAACAGCAAATTTTTTAAAAATATTGTGATTATTTGTTAATATAAATTTTGAAAATTTTGAATTTTCGACCAAATGTTGGATGTCTATTTTTGGATTTTAATTTCGATTCGGATTTATGATCAGAAACTCCCCGAGAAACAATTTTGAAGCGATTCAAATTATCGCTGCCGTGGTACAAAAAAAAATTCTGCATAAAGAAATCATATAGGTAATAAGTATAAAAATATCATCTTTCAGTTGTGCGCATGCAAACAAATATGCAAGAACAAAGAGCCACCGAAAAGGGCGGCAAAAGTCAACAAACCGGCACAAGGGTAGATTTATTTTTCTGCTCAAATACCACATCCACATATTTCCTCTAATAGCGCACGCCGAGGGTCTATTTTTAATACTCCCTAGAGGGGGGGGGGGTCTATTAGAGGTGCTCACCAGGGATGTCGCGAATCGTAATCGGAATTAATCGGATATTTGGCCATAATCGGAATCGGATAATCGTAATCGGATTTTGCCTCGAAATCCGATTATTACACCCCTAAGAATTGACTTTTTGAAGGAATTTTTAGCAAGAATACGAATGAATTTAAGAAAAAATATTAGGTGTAATTTCGCTAAACAAAAGGGATTGTTAATGGCCTAGTGGTTTGTGTTGTATGTATCACTGTTATGTCTTCTGTGGGTTCGAATCCCGCGTAGTGAAAAATTATTTTATAATTTTAACTTCAATTTTTTATGCAGGGAAATAAATGCTAAATTTCTCTCATATTTTTTCGACTTTTTAAAATTATTTTTGTGGTCAAAAAGCCTCCTATAGATTTAAATTATTAAAATTGTAATTTATTGAGAATTTATGGGCTGCCATTTTTATACAAATTTTCATAGGAAACATAGCTAAATTCTTAAAATTTTCCCGACGGCGCCTATCGGCACCGCCTGCCCCTCCACATAATTTCGTGTATTTTCCGACTTAAAATGAAAATTTCAAGGAAAATTAGAAAGTTTTTTAGTGTAATTTTACTTAGCTGATTCGCTAAAAATGTCAAAATTTTCCTATCGGCGCCTTATCGGCACTGATGGTCACGCTTTAGTCCCGGTCCCGGGTTTTTCCATTTTTCCGTGTCATCATTTTTGCCCTAGAAAAATCCCGGGTTTTTTGGTGGACCGGGATTTTAAACCGGGACGGGATTTTGGGCCGGGATCCCGGGCGGGATCCCGCCCGGCCACCTTTTTGAAATGAAATACATTTACTTTTCTCCACCGCTGGGTTGATTGTAACTGATCTAAGAAAACGTTTGTTGCCTGAGAATGTGGGCAAGCTTTTATTTTTGCATCACAATCTTAAGATCTATGAGTTTGACTATGAATAAAGTTTTTTGGAAAAATTACAGATTTAAGGAAAATAATCGTAATCGGAATTCCAGATAATCGGATTTAATCGGAATTAATCGGATTTTGGGCATAATCGGAATCGGCCATTTAATCGTAATCGGATTTTATCCGGGTCGCGACATCCCTGGTGCTCACCTTTCCCCGCCCCCATCCGTCTCCCACTGGTTAGACTGCAAATACTAATTGTAAGGTTGAAACAGTCTGATTGTCGAACAAAGGTATACATCTAACACTCAAAGGTAGAATTGCCCGGAGTTTTTGAATGTCGAAAATCAAATTCCAAAAAAGCGATGGGCCAAAAGAAGCTAAAAAATTGTGCCATTCAGACGTTGCTTTTTAACTTTTCAAACCATTCGACATCCTATCAATTTTGAGGGGGAAGGCTTCCATAGAGGAATACGGTATTCGCAACAACCTATCCACGAAAATTCAGATGCCAATGTGCCAAGGGTAAGAAACAATGCGGCAAAAAGGAGTGCCAATGCCGTGGAGTGTATGAATTCTGTTCAAGCAGGTATATCTGATGGAGCCTTAAAAATATTTTTCCACAAAGTCTCTGGAACTAAAATATCCGGATTTTCAGCAAAATCTATAAAAACCCAAATCTTTGGTAGTCTTCTGGGATGGGGAGAGGATGAGGTTGTGTCAGCAGATTTCCGTAAACTCTTTTTTATGTGCAGTTGTAAATGCGGCGGAGACTGTGCCAATGGGGCATCCAAATTTCATGTGCCTAAACATGTGCAAAACTGCTTCTTAGAACAAAAACACGAAAGCAGGTTGGTTGCATGTCGTATTTGGCAGGGTTCAGCGGGACCGGAACTTTTCACAAAAACCGGGCCTGGGAAACCCGGGACTTGGACCCAATTGGCGGACAGATTCAAATTAACCTACGGATCACGAAGCGAGTATCCGAAGCTATTTGAGCACTGACCAACTGAGTCCCAGTGAAAAACGGACTTTTCAGTACCAATGATCAAAACAGCAAAAAAATAAATAAATAAGCATTATTAAAGTATAGTAAAATGCTGTGCAAATTACTGCGCTAAAAACCAGCGCACACTCGACTACGGCGGCCAGTAGGTGGGGCGCCGCTCGCTCGCTCCGAGTTGCTCGCGCCTGATGTCGGGCCTTCGGCCCGACATTAACCAGGCGCTCGCAACCCTCCGCTCGCTCGGGCGCCCCACTACTTGCTCCGTCTTCGCATGCTCCTTTTTGCGTGTAAATCTGTCATTAAGCATCCTTTACTGCTGTTTTGATCATTGGTACTGAAATATCCACTTTTCACTGGGACTCAGTTGGCCAGAGTTCAGATGGCTTCGGATCGAGTTGAAACGGATCTAGATCGATTTGTCTCATCGAGAGATGTCGATTGATACTAAATTTGCCATGAATTGAATGTGGTTGGGCTAGTTTTAGTAGGTCATTTCTTATCCATTTTTCACGACTTTAAACCGGTTCAAAAACCGGTTTAAAATGGTTTCCGCGCAAAAATTTTGGTTGTTCTATCGTTTATAGCACCTAAGGAAACCCATAAAAGTGGTTTTAGGTGATTTGGAGTCTGGGACCTATGACCGATATTTACCCATTTTTTTGACAGTGGCCTAATCGTTACTTTGATCGGTGACGGCTACATTTATCGTGGCGACTTTTTTCACGATTCAAAAAATGAGCCTCATGTGGAGGAGCAACTGGTCGCAGCCATCTACGATCTGATTTCCAAATATAAAGTGAGAATTAGCAGTACAATAAAATATTTCATCAAATATATATTTATTCAAAAAAAAGTCATAGAATGGTGGTGGAAACCACTTATCCGAAGGCAAACAATAATAAGATGTCTCGGTGTCAGTCCGGCTTTCTTGTCAAGTCGAGTCTATGAAAATTTCAATTTTGTGTGGCGGAGGCGTTCCGGTGGGGGCGTTTTGATGCGGGGGCGTTTCGGCGGCGGGGTTTTGGCGGAGGCCCCAAAACCTTATTTTTGACCAGCGAGGAAGGAGAATTTTGAAAAAAAAAGTTACATTTAAAGAAAATGAGGCATAAATTGAAAAACAACGGTTAGAAGGTCCAAAATAAGTCCAAAAAGATGAATCAGTAAATTTCTTTCAAATAAAGTATTTTTAAGTTTGGACCATCAAAATCATACAACACTTATTACAAATATGTACAAAGGGGTAACCCTGATATAATGTGCTTAATTAAAGCTTGTTGTTTTATTGACCAAATAATAATGACAAATACTATTTGAGGTTGAGCTGTATGAAATTGTGGTTTTTGTATCCAAGAGCCCATGCTTTCATCAGGATTGTGATCCGAAATGTGAGGTCGTGGACGAGTGCAGATGCAATAAAGGTGTGCAAATATTTCTTGGTATTACATATATCTCCGTATTTTAAAAGCCCAACTAATACCGGCGACTCATATATCTCCAACTCCGTATTATTTTACACGAGACTGCAGACCAGGGATGGAACCGGATTGCGGGTGCCGGATTCCGGAATTCCAACATTTTTGAATCAAGCGTTGCTTGCTTTATTAGAGGGCCCTTTAATTAGAGATCGGACAATACAATTACCTAATTGGACCAATAAAAACCAAATAATATGTAATGGTATTGTTATCGGTTGATAATTATTTTACAAACATTGCTGCTTATTATTTTGCTGACTAATTAATTGATCGACGAGGAACCAAAAAAATGAACAATTAATTGATCAATACATTGGTTGGTCCGGGTTTCCGATCTCTTGTTTTAATATATGAATACGGTAATAATAATGTTAATTAATAATTAAGCATGCGCCAAACTGCTTGGATTACTTTTGTCAAAGGTGCGAAAGGAGCTGAGCAAAGTGGATGTGCGAATGACCGTCAAATTTTTGTGAGCGCAGGGCCGTATCCAGGGGGGGGGGGGGGAGCAACGGGGTACGACACCCCCCACCCCCCCCCAAGACCCCCCTCGGTAAGGGAAAAAAGAGTTGGTACCCCCACCCAAGGCCCCCAGATAAAAAAATTTTTCTCCATTAAGGGGAAGGGAATTAGTAAAAAAAGAAAAATTTAAAGGAAATTTGAACATCTAATTTCATAAAACTATTCAAAAAAATCTCACAGTGTCAATTTGTCCTAGTGGTCTATGCGACCGACAACATAATTTTTACCTCAGGTTTAAACCCTTTCCATGTTACTTATTATTATCGGTCATTTTCGCGTAAACTTCCTTGAATTTAGGCCTTATTTCTCTTAAGAAACATGGATATATTTTTCAAAAATTTATCGGCGGCGCCTATCGGCACCGCCTTTACCTTATTTAGGCCTTATTTTTCTTAAGAAACATAGCTATATTTTTCAAAATCTCGGCGTCGCCTATCGGCACCGCCGAAACCCGCAGCTCAAAAATTTTTCGGATGGGCGCGGGAGCAAAAAAAAAAAAAGGTCGTTTGGGCGAAAAATTTTCAAAAGTATAAGACAGTAAGACAGTTAATTTAGGGTTATAGTTTGTATTTGGAGGGTCCAAAACTTATAAATTTTAAATGTACTTACCCGGGACGGGACTAAGTAAAAACCCATTTTAACCGGGATTCCGGTCTCGGTTAAAAAAACCGAACGGGAATATCTAGAGCCCGGATTTACATTCAGAGCGTTTGATGCAAAACGCTTGGGTTAAATTAATAGCGAAATTATCGTTAATTAGAGGATTTATCTCAAGATATCCACATTTGAACCGTGGTGACCTGTACACCAAACAGGGCATTCTATCCATGCTTCAGTCGGGCATCAAAGTTGAACCATTGTTGATGAAGGTCTGTTCGATAATGGCGAAAATTTCCTACGTGGAAAATCGAAAAAAAACAAACAATTGTCATATAGTAGAAAATCGGATCCATTGTGTCACATACAATGCCTAGGTTAAATACATTTTGCAAAACTAAGATCGAATGAGAAATCGTTAGGGCTGGCAATTTTGTGCAAAGTATTTTTTTATGGATTCTACAAATCTAAATAGTACCAAAAACATCTTCTTCTTGGTATTTGCATACAAAAGTCAGAACTTTTATTTTATTTGCATATTTCGGCTTTTGTCGGGTCTTTATTTTGTCAGCACATGATTAAATGTTTATTACTGAATTACAGTCTTCTAAGTAATCATTTAATTATTTTCAAGGATTGGAGTGCCGTCATGGATTGGTCACCTCATCCTGAACATAAAGGCGAATATTTGCAGGTGCCACAAATAGATCATCACTGGATTTGCCCGGAATCGGTCCAGATTTATGCTTCCGGATTCTTGCCTTTTCTTGAATTTTCAGATTAAATCCAAAAAATTCCCCTGTAAAGGTTCAATTTGAAGATCTAGTTCTGACAAGATTTACAGAACACTAATTAGCTAATTATCAGGGCTGCAATATCACAAAAAAGTGCGTGCAAAAAATCTACAGTATATCAAAAGCATAAAATTTTTGGAAATATAATTTTTTTTCATTGCCTTTAGCAAGGTTGTCTAGGCTACAAACAATTGTAAAAAAATTATCTGACAAAGTGTCTATAGCACTAATGAGAAATTAATTGTTGGCACTATTTTTAATAGGCATAAAATTTTGAGATTATTTTTCTTTTAGCTCTGGGCCAACCACAACCTGGACAGGGCTGTCGCCCAGTCCCAAGCATTCATTAACGAGTGCAGGTCTGTGATCAGAGTGCTGTTATTAACTAACAGTTTTTAAGGCGCGCTCTCGGTCTTTCAATGAAGTTTTGGGTGGCAGAAATTCACGAGATCGTCAAGAATACCATTCTCCACTGTGAGATTTGTTTTTTTAGAGCGGGCAGGGACGTATCCAGGAGGGGGGGGGGGGGGGTCCCCGGGGTACAAAAACCCCACCCCCCCCCCCCCCCCCCCCCCTCCCCCCATCCCCCCCACCCCCAAGGCTTTCTTAACTAATTTCATTAAACAATTCAAATTAAGTCTCTTGCTAGCAATTTGTCCTAGTGGTCTGTGCGACCGAGAACACAATTTTTTATCTCAGGTTCAAATCCTTTCCATGTTACTGATTATTATGGGTCATTTCCTCGAATTTAGCCTAATTTTTCTTAAGAAACTTGTCTATATTTTTCAAAATTTTCTCTGGCGGCGTCTATCGGCACTGCCGAAACCCACAGCTCATAAAAAATTTTTCGAATGGGCGCGGGAGCAAAAAAAAAAGGTCGTCAGTACCCCCCCCCCAGACCCAAATCCTGGATACTTAAGTCCCTGGAGCGGGGGTGGGCATATTAGAGGATGGCTTGATACTTCCGGGTTTATTAGAGGGGTTATCTTTCCTATTAAGTGTAATTTAAGTCAGTATCCCAGGTTTAGTAGGAGGGAGCAGGAAGGAAAAATTTTCCGTACAAAAAAGCCCCGCCTAAACGCCCATTTCACTTCCTTGCCTTTGTTGGCTTTGGACTGGCCCCCTCTATCAAGAAAATGGTAAAACTGTTACCGGCGCATGACTACGTGGATTGGGAGAAATGAAGGACTTAAACGTACCATTAATAGGCGATATGGTCATGGACATATTCGGCAGGGGGGAGGGGGGGGGGGGGTACGTTGGGTCATTCCGGACTATCCGGAAACTCAAAAAGATTTTTGGACAATTTACAGTAATCTTTTAAATTTTCACATATTAAAAAACTCTTTATTCCTCTAATACTCCCACCGTTGGTACTATTAAGAAACTTCGATCGTCCAGAATTTTTCGAAAAAGTCCGGATTTCCGGATCCAATTTCATTTCTGGTGTACATATTTATGTATGTGTACATAATAAAAAATTCAGACACTGAAATTCGTGGAAAATGCAATGAGCTGAACGCTGCACTCAAGCAATTAGACCTCACCGCTACTCCACACAAAATTCGAACAACTCCTAGCAAACGACGCTCCTTCATCGACATGCACGGTGGGAAACAATGACTTGGAATCCGACTTCACGATTCTGCATAACTTTAAATGCTACTTTTAATTAAATATTCAAATTTCATGTTCGAAATAGTCAACATAGACTTCATATTCGAGTTTTAGCTCTCAAGAAAACGTACGGCCATGACAATTGAGAGTCAAGAGAAATTATTGATGAAATTTTTTTTTGTCGCGTCCAAACTATGTAAATACACCTTTTTAGTGACAATGAACCTAGCATATTTTTAGAATTACATATACATAGAGAATTTATTTTCGTACACCTATATTCAATCCCTCATTTTACAAGGATTTTTTTTTTGATTTTTCAACAATTTTGAAGGTAAATATTGATCATATGGCCCAGAGCCAAAATCACATAAAACCATTTTTATATGGTTTCTTAGGTGCTGAAAACGATAAAGCGATCAAAAAACGATTGGGAAAAGCATTTAAACCTGTTTTGAACCGGTTTAAAATCGTGAAAAATGGGTAAGAAATGATCAAAAACTAGGCCAAACCCATTCAATTCTAGCAAATTTGGTATCAATCGACAGCTCTTGACGAGACTAATCGATCTTGATCAGATTCAACTCGATCCGAAGCCATCTGAACACTGGCCAACTAAGTCCCAGTGAAAAATGGACACTTCAGTACCAATGATCAAAATAGCAGCCAGGGACAACGTAATAACAGAATTACACGCAAAAAGGAGCATGCGAATGCGAAGACGGAGCAAGTAGTGTCAGTAGTAATGCGTTTCTTCGGTTTTTGGGACTCAGTTGGCCAGTGTTCAAATGGCTTCGGATAGACTTGAAACGGGTCTAGATCGATGTTTCGTCGAGAGCTGTCGATTGATACCAAATTTGCTAGAATTGAATGGGTTTGGCCTAGTTTTTGATCATTTCTTACCCATTTTTCACGATTTTAAACCGGTTCAAAACAGGTTTAAATGCTTTTCCCAATCGTTTTTTTTGATCGCTTTATCGTTTTCAGCACCTAAGAAACCATATAAAAATGGTTTTATGCGATTTTGGCTCTGGGCCATATGATCTATTTTCCATTTTGAGAACGAAAGTATTTTTTCGAAAAATTCTGGATTTAAACGGACGGAGGACGATTCGTTTCGAGCCAATTCGTTTTTTACCCGATTCGTTTTTATTTCCCGATTCGTTTTTATTACCCCGATTCGTTTTTCTACTATAAAAGTCAATTTTGTTAGACTTTTTCGGGAAAAAAAGACTAATTTATTTTAAAAAGTCGCAAAAAATATGTTACTAGAGGTTTTTGGGGCCGCTCATCCCGAATCGGACATCTTGAATTCAAACAAAAACACGAAAATTCAAAATTTTTCTATTTTTTTTATTCTAATCACCTAAAAACGAAATAAATGGGCATTCTTGGCTGTTGCTTGTATCTTGAAGTATTTCGAAAAGCTAGTGATTCGAAATTAAAAAATTATGATAAATTTTGATTTGACTTTTTGTTCAAATTTTTCAAGGGAAACTCGTGTGGTACGTTTCCGGACCGCCACTTCCGGATGAGTTTTGGGGAAAAAAGGTCGTACCTCTAAGCCTAACCTAGGCTTAGTTTTTAAAAATTTTGCTCTTAAAAAAATTAAATTTCGATAATAAACATTTGGTCCGAAAGTGTCCAGTTCCCGGGGAAACTAGACTATTACCTGTAATTTTGTTGAAATAAAATAAAATGATATGAATCTCACTTAAATAAGTCTTGTTTTTCCGAAAAAGTCTAACAAAACTGACTTTTATAGTAGAAAAACGAATCGGGATAATAAAAGAATCGGGTAAAAAACGAATTGGTTCAAAACGAATAGGGTATTTACCATTTAAACCAAGTTTTTGGAATCTATTGGAAGAAGTCACAAAAATGGGAAGGTTTACTAAAATAAGCGATGATCTAATTGAATATAAAGAGGCAAAATAATATTTTATTTTCAGAATTGCGTGACAAACTGTTGATGCGGGGAGGAGCCTCAACAGAGGGCGGAGCGGGAAAGGGCGCCAAAAATGGCAGTTCCGTTTCAGTTGCAAGGTCGACACTTTTCCACATTTGAAAAACGAAGCCACCACCCTTTTTGGTCAAAATCTCAAAAATTTTATTACAAAGCCTTGAAAACATGATGCTCTAAAACTCTAAGATCAAACAAGTTTCTAGAGGTTTTTGGGGTCGCTGTTCACGAATCCGGCATTTATTTCGCACAATACCGAACCCCGGACCCGAATTCGAACCAAGTCGAAAATTCAAAGAAAATTTTCATCATTTTTTGTCTTAAATCACTTAAAACGAGTGACATTGTCCCTTCTGTGGTTGTTGCTTTCATGTATTTGAAGTAATTTGTACGTTTGAATGAGTTGAGACAAAAAATGATTTAAAAAATTTTTTTTTTGAATTTTCGACTTTTGCTTCGGATTCGGGATTAGAAAATAGGCGAATTGGATGCTGGATTCGGGTTCTACGATCATAAAAACCCCCATAAAATTGTTTTTATGATTTTTAAATTCATGATGCAAGAGATTAGCAATTTCAGCGAAGAGGCCCATGCGCAGGCTATGGTTGCAAGTTTTTGTGGTCGTTCTTTTGATGACGGAGAAACAAATGAAATTGCACAACGCATTCGAAAAGCAACCGCCAGCATTAATATGGAAATCGAGGTAAAAAAATTACAAATAATAAAGCATTTTAAGTATTGCAGTAAATCTGAATGGTTGTAGTAGAGAAACTTGTCGAGCGTGACCTTTTTTGGGGATCGGGTACACCTACCAGGGAATAACAAACAATTTTATCATTAATACATTATAATTATTTCAGGCGTTGATGGAATTCTTAGCCCACAAAGGAGCAATCGGATAAGACAGTGACTAATGGATGACAAAGGATTTTCTTATTGGATATCCATTTATGTATAGCATAAAATAAGAATAAAATCAACAAAGGACATCTTATCATTAATCGAGTCGCGACAAAAACTTAAATTCTTATAAGAGTCCGCATTTTTAAGTTTGAATAAGGGTGGGTACCCCCGAGGCCGTACAATTTATTGTAGATTTACTTGATTCGAAAAATTATCAGAGAAAGAGTTCAACAAAAAGTAAATTGAAGGAAAATATTGATCATACGGTCCAGAGCCAAAATCTCATAAAATCATTCTTAGGTGCTAAAAAAGATAAAGCGATCAAAAAAAACGATTGGGAAAAGCATTTAAACCTGTTTTTGAACCCGTTTAAACTTTAAAAAGATTCCTATAAGGAAGACAAATGAAAATAGTTCACTGACGAAATAATTTCTCAGACGAATTTAATCACTGACGAAAAAAATTGAAAACAGTAAATCTTCATAAAATCAACGGCATCTTGCCAATAACATTATGCTCTCTCGAACGGTAAGGATCGAGGCGGTGGCTTTATTTGAAATTTTGACCACCTCTCCAGACCCCCGAAAACCGTTAGGCTTAAACTCTTTTGGCCATATCTAGGCTCATAGTTGGGCTAGAGGAACGAGACTATGCCATTCTTATTGATTTTTTCTCCTCTTTCGAATGGCGTCATGATATCTCAATTGGGTGACGAATTATAATCCCAAATCTAAAACTTTTTTTCATTGTGTACGGCATTCATTTCGACCGATTTTTAACCATCCCCGAAAGTACAGGGTATGACAAAAATCTTCACTGATAAACTTATTGCCAGGCATTTTATAGGTTGTTTCAAAATTAAAAAAAAAATTATTTTTTGATAGATTTCAATGCTATTTTATAGGCACTCGGGGGGGGGGAAGACAGATGTGCGCGAGTAAAACGGGCAAAAATTGGTTAGCTGGATTTCTTCTCAGCAGATGGGATAAAAGTCGACCGGCCGAAAAAAGAATGACACCGACGAATTGTGGACGCGGACACTCTTCTGCGGCTGATGATGATGAGAAAATCGTCGTCGTCAATTTCCCCCTAAATGTTTATTTATGGGCGGTAAAAAGGGGACAAAAATTGGACGCTAAAAAAAATTCCCAAAATGTGTGTATCGGTGTGGGAAAGAGAGACACTTTTTGGCCAGAGGAATTGTTGGGAAATTGAGTAAAATAAATAAATGGGCCGGATTTTTAGTGACGAAGATGTTAGGAATAGTTAATAAAAGAAACAATGATGCAAAACAAAAAAGGGCAGAAAAAATGGTACTTCCGGGTTTTGTCACCCCACTGAAATTTCTTTTTAAATATTTTTTTCTAAGCTAATTTTGGCCGCTGATTACGAATACGATATCCATTTTTCCCAATTCCGAACCCCGGACCCAAAGTCGAACAAAAAAATCGAAACGCGACTTTGCATAAAATCATTTTCAGCTTTTTTTGTGCTCCGGCGAACAAAATAAACTAAGTTATGACGCTTCAAAATTGGACTTAATTAAAGTTATTACACGCAAAAAGGAGCATGCGAAGACGGAGCAAGTAGTGGGGCGCCCGACCGAGTGAGCGAAGGGTTGCGAGCGCCTGGTTAATGTCGGGCCGAATGCCCGTCGACATCAGGCGCGAGCAACCCGGAGCGAGCGAGCGGTGCCCCCACCTACTGGGCCGCCGTAGTCGAGTGTGCGCTGGTTTTTAGCGCAGTAATTTGAGTCATCATTTTTATATTGTTCAACAATGCTTTCTTTAATTTTTCTGCTGTTAAACATGTTTTTTTATGAATATTTGAATTTTTGACTTTTTGTTCGAATTTGGGTCCGAGTTCGGAATTAGGAAAAATGGATGTCATATTCGTAATCAGCGGGCCTGAAAACCCCTAAAAACATATTTTTAAGCATTTTGAAAAAAAAAATTCATAAACGGCCACTTTGCAAGTAATGCCAATTTTTTCATTTTCACGTAACTTAAATAAAACTCCAAATAGCTAAAAAATAAACGTGATATTTGTAATCAGCGACCAAAATTAGCTTAGAAAAAATTATTAAAAAAAAATTTTCAGGGGGGGGGGGGTGACAAAACCCGGAAGTACCGAAAAAATTCATTTCTAAATGAGGAACAAAATAACCAATTTTATTTAACTTTTAAAATATTTTGTATTTTAAAAGGAATTTCATATAAATTATATGTATGTTTTGATCAGAGGAATGGATGATCTGGTGAGTAGCTCTGATCAATTCATTGATCTTAGAACTCGCATTGACCAACAAATTAATCAGGAGGGCACTTCGGCGGATGGGGAAAAATATGGATGAATCAGTCAGTTGAAGAGGAGGATGAGATGAGGAAGAAGAGGGATGAATAAGCAAAATGATGATGAATAAAATAGAAGGAAGCCGAACTGAGGAAGAGGATTGAATCATCGTATGGATGCAAAAAAGGCACCCATGCTGATCTCAGAAGATCAAAATGCTGCTATTTGGGTGCAAAAATGCGGCTCCAGATCCCAAAAATACGGCAAAAATTGAGGTGCGAAATGATGACTGGAGGGATGAAGCGACGAGAAAATATGCGGTGCAGAAGAGAACTGCCAAACGGAAGGGAAAGGAGCGGAAGAATGGGTATTGACTTGGTACTACTAATACATTTGCACTGTTCGCGAGATACATTATAAGTGAGGCAAATCTTGGACAGAGAAGCAGCAGCAGAAAAGCAGTAATAGAAAAGAGACAGAGGAGAGGGAGAGAGAGAGTAAAACGCGTGTGGGGGAATAAAGGAAATAGTATGCATGGTCAACGAATTTTTATTACAATATGCCAACCAATTGCAGAGTGATACAAATAAACTTTAAATATTTTACATACAGTACCTAATAAATAAAAGTCTTAGTGAAAGATCATAAATCAATCTACAAAACTATGTAACAACTTTCATAATTGCAAATTTTCAATTAATAAAGAAAAAAAACAAGGGACATGTTAGAGCTGTTCGAGACCCAAAATTTCCCGAGACTCGAGAACCGAGACCGAGACTTGACACCGAGACTCGAGACCGAGACTTGACACCGAGACTCGAGACCGAGACCCCAAAAAAACCGAGAAATTTCTCGACTCGAGACTCGAGACTTTTTGGTGAAAAAACCGAAAAAAATTCTCCGCATTGACAAAGAAAAGTTAAAAAAATGCCAATTCGGTTTAAAATGACTTTATTTTTATTTCTTCCTCGAAACCGAACATGTTCTGGTGGTTTTCAAACAAAAAAATAATAATATAAGTAGAATTATGAACAAAGAAAATTCCTGGTGACACTAAAAATTCATATTTTTAGCTTTATAATATACTAACTACCGTAACTTTTTTTTGGGAATTGAACTCAAATAATAAAAAAATTTTATTGGAGGTAGGGGGCCTGGCCAGGGATGTCCTTGGCAAAACCCAAAAACCGGGCGCGCGAGTTAAAAAACCGGGCAAAAAAACGGGCATTTTTTTTAGCCAATTGTTCAATTTATAACAACGTAAAAACAATTAAACAACATATTTATCACCGCTTTTTACCTGTTTGAGCAAATTTGGTATTGAAAGAAAGTAATTGTGAGCGTTGGGGCACGAAATTTTTGAATTGAATTTTATGAAATAAGTGAGTTCAAACTGTTTCAATTTTGGTGCTTAAAAACAAAATTTTTGGGTGTGGAAGGGAACGGCGGTATCGATGGGCGCCGCCGGGAAAATTTTTGAAAAAATAATCTAAATTTGTTAAGAGAAATTGGTCCAATTTCTTCGATTTTCGTGTCTTATTTTCAGTTGAGACATAATTTTTGGCGAACGTTTGGCGGTGCCGATAGGCGCCGCCAGGAAAATTTTTTAAAAAATAGTGACATTTTAAGTCAAATGAAGGCAAAATTTGAAAAAATTTTTGGCTCTTATTAAAGAAATTTAGCAAATAAAAAGTGTTTTTTGTAAAAAATAAGACGCAGGGTAAAGGGATAGAACTTAGAACATCCGCTGAGCGAAACGGTCACACTAACCATTCGGCCACAAAACCCATTTACGTAGGGATAATTAAAAAGACTGAAATATATTGATATTACAAGTAAAAATTGGCATTAATTTTAAACATTTTTTTAATTGGCAGTATGTTTCACAGAGTTTAAAACATAAGCGAGTAATTTGGTACAAAAACCCAATCTTTAGGGGTGCAAAAAATGTCTCGTTTTCCGAGACTAAAACACCGAGACCGAGACCCCAAAAAAACCGAGAAAAGTTTCGAGTCGAGACTCTCGAACAGCTCTACCTTTTCTATGCTTTACCATTGGCCCTCTCTTCTATCTTTTTCTCTCTCTCTCTCTCTCTCTTTATCTTTTCATTCTATTTTTTCTTTCCCTAACTTTTCATAATCAAATTTGTCCTATATACACTCTCTCATCTGCTACCCCAATTCCGTTCCAATAAAAAAAATTTCCACCTTCTTTCGCTCTCTGGTCTCTCTCTCTCTATCATGCCAGTTTTTTCGTTATATTTCTCACTTTTAATTTTTAACTCTATCTACATAAGTAGGGCTGGGATTTTTAAGGGCGAACATCCAAAATAAGGATTTTTAAGGGCGAACATCAAAAATAAGGATTTCTAAGGTCGGATAAGGGCGTTAAAACGGGAAATTTTCGGACAAAAAATGTGTTTTTCGTGCATTTCTCGTCGAGTTAAAGCCGCAGAAAAAATAAGTAAAAACTTAAAAATCCCAGCCCTATACATAAGTTCTAACATGCTTTGTGCACAATCCGAATCCTCCGATCAGTGAGTGTGAGTTGAGTGATCGGAGTATTTGTGAGGACATGAAAACTTGTTTTCCGATCGGAAAAATTATACGCCATGACTTCTAAAGTTCATAAAAAATGCGGACGAATGACATATACATAAATTATGCAAACACCCAGCACAAATATCATAAATGTTGAGAAGACCAACAAACATAAAGGAGGAAAATGTTGAGGAATTTTCGATTTTTTTGTGAAAAATGTCATAACATTTCATACATAGAGAAAAATTTTAGGTAAAAAGGATAGAAGAAAATTTAGTGATTTAAATAATAATACCAATAAAATGGAAAGAAATTCCCTGTAAAGAGGCGAAGAGCTTTTCATCAGATTTTTCAAAAAAAAATGGTGGATTTAGGAGACGATTCAGTCGCGCACAGCTTTTTCCTCCAACTGAGTGAGGGAGGGAGGGAGGGGTAATTTTCTTAAATTCGTCGATCGGGATTTCCAATCCAAGAAAAAAGTGGTAATACTGAAGCTGGTGCCCCTCTTTTTTTGAAAAAAAATTTTCAAGTTAAAAAAAGACATAAAAACAAGTTTCTAGAGGTTTTTAGGGTCGCCGATCACGATCCGACATTCATTTCGCACGATACCGAACCCCGGAACCAAGTTCGAACATTTAGTCGAAAATCAAAAAAATTTTAAAAATCATTTTTTGTCTCAAATCACTTAAAACGAGTGAAATTGTCCCTAATGATTAGGGCTTCGATTTTTAGGCAAAAGCCTAAAATTTTTGCGCACTTGTAACGTTGAGATAAGCACAAAAAACGAGTTTTTAGCTTGGTTTGGTGCTTCTAGGATCAACTTTATAATGCCTATTTTGGACTTTTTGTGCTTAATGCCTAGGCGCCTATTTTTGTGCCTATTTCGGCATTTTTGGTGCCTCTTTCATGCCTTTTTTGGCGTTTTTGTGAATTTTTGTCTTGAATTTGGTGGAAAGTTAGCAAAATGCACCCCTAAAAATCGACTTTTTGATTTTTTAAAAAAGCACCCCTTAAAAACCGATTTTTCTTGCCCAAAATTTAAAAGTACGCTAGTGAAAATCGATTTTTTGCAAATCAAAAGTTCAAAAAATAGGTCCCTAAAAATTAGTTTTTTATAAAATTAAAACACCTTTTGATTTCCAATAATTTTTGTTGATTTAAAAAATTTTTGGCTTTAAAAAGTCTTGAAAAAATTCGTGTTTAAAAATTTTTAGTGCCTATTTTGTGCCTTTTTAATGCCTATTTTGCGATTTTTTTATGCCTTTTTAGGTGCCTATTTTGCGATTTTTTGTGCCTAAAAATCGAAGCCCTACTAATGATTGTTGCTTTCGTGTACATATTTGAAGTAATTCGTACGTTTTAAGTGATTTGAGGAAACATGTTTTTATGTCTTTAAAATAGGGTTGCACCCCGACCCCCGACCTTTTTAGGCCTCACCCCCGACCCCGACCCCCGACATCTCTACCCCCGGCATCCCCGACCCCCGACAGGCCACCCCCGACG